>JAADWT010001094.1:0-11152 GCA_023336285.1 Pythium grandisporangium
ACTCCACTCCACTCCACTCAACCGTCCAATGGTTCAACCACGCCATCAAACGGTTGTGTCAATTCACATCATTCATTTTTCCATTGCGGAATGATACAATATCTCCTTCAAGCTTGGCCCTTGCGTTATTGCCCCCTCACGTTTGATCGCTCCTGGTGCGTGTTGTTGCTTCCTAACGGTCATACATTGAAGTCGACTATCGGTACGGTACCGGTCGGAAGGGACGAAACGACACACGGTCTCTAATAGCATTGCTCATTCACTCATTCATTCCATCATTCCTGTCAGCAGGGGGGGGGGAGAAGGGTAGAAGGGGGCTCACCTAGCACCTCACCACATGCCGCACAATGTCGAGCGCCCTCGGGATGTGGTGGTGCAGGACACATGCCACAGGTATGACAGTGAAGGTGACTCGGATACGATCGTCATCTCGTCTCGCAGTCGCATCCTTATCTCACCGCGCAAGAAAGGCTCCAGGGCTATGCGCGACCTGTTGCGCGGCACCAGCGCCAAGCAGTTGGCTGAGTTTCTGGCAGATGATGGGTCGAACCAGGACCGACATGTATTACGTGTGCAGCCCATGATGCAGTCCACGCGGATGAAGACCCGCACGCGGGCGAAGAAGATCAAGAAGAAGATGACGGCGAGTGATAGCCACCGCGACAGGACAATGGCGAAACAGAGGCGAGTGGAAACGCACACGGAGGATGTATTGGATGGTGATCTTGAGGGTGATAGTGGCGAGAGGAGAAACAATGAGGGAAAGGAAGAAGCGGAGAAAGTGTGGGACGAGGACACGGAAGAGGAGGAGGAGGAGGAAATGAAGGAGAAGGAGAAGGAGAGGTGGAGCCAAAGGGCGATAAGCGACGCCCTTGGTGATGAGTCCGATACCAATTCGGATACTGGTCGGCGCTTGACACGACACAGCCATGGCGAAGTAATCACTGCGGTGGCCATGCAGGAGGGAACGAGTCATAGATTTAAAAAGCCCGGGATCAAGACGGATGGGCGTCTAGCAACAGGGCATCACAAAGAAGCATTACGGAAACAAGGTGGCCTCAGCCAACTGGACACAAAGAGCAGCGACAGCGAGGGAGAGCGAGCGAACGACTTGTCTGATGGGGTTGGAAATAGCGATAGCAGTGGTAAGAGCGGAGGTGGCGCGAGCGTGGGTCGATTAACGTGGCGTTCTCGAGAAACGGATCGGCCCGTTCGCAAGAAGGCCAAGTCCACAACGGTATCCCCTTCAACACAATCTGCAAGACCCCATGTCAGTGAGAGACGATCACGGACACCTCCACCACTGTCACCCGTGTCGTCGGCATGCGATGACTCGGACCTTGATGAGTCCGTGATCCTGCCACCATCTGCAACACAGGAGATGCTAGAACTCAAGGCAACGCTCAAGAAGTTGGCAAGCCATGACTCGAGCAACATGGCTGACGGATCACGCACTGCTAATACCTCACTTGCAAGCAAACTGGGCACAAAGGTAGACAAGTTGTCCGTGCCTCAATTCACTAGTAGTGCGAATACCGATTTGCACGGACGTCATCGCCGACCCCAGGCGCCTCGAGGCCGTATCGCATCCGATGGTGGTGACCGAAGTGACGATGCCAGCAGCACAAGGTCTATGAGTAGTGATGCCAGTGCCAAACTCGCAAAACGACGTTTTGCGTCACCATCGTCGACAATGATGATGAATCGTCCGGTAAAGCGAATGTCACCACCGGAACGGACACATCTCGTGGCATTGTCTTCAGGTAGCAACACAACGACCAGTACACTGCGAAAGTCCATGCCGACAGCTTTCAAAACCAGCTCTAGGTTTGAAAACGCAACGTTCGATCCAATAGGCAACAACAAGAGCTATGGCTCGGACATGAAACTCGCTCCAGGGGTGGGAACTCCAGGTATGGCATATGGATCGAACGCTCAGGGCGGTCGCGCAGTGCTTTCAGCGCTGAAAGCGCTACAGGATAAAATCCGAAGATTGGAAGAAGAGCGGGAAAAGCTGCTGCAGGAAGTCTCCGATGTCAAGGTAAAAGCTCGGAAGGTATGTTGATAGTTTTTTGTTTTACCGCAGATAGTTTTCTCGGAACTGGGATGTGATGCCGAAGTAGTGCATAGTCACTGACGATATGCTGCTTCAGCGTGAAGCTGAGTTTGCATCCTCGGAAAAGCGATTTACATACGAGTTGGGGCAGACAAAGGAATCGGCACGCGCTGCATACGACTCGCTGCGATCCGAGAAAGAGGAACTCAAGCTAGAGCTAGTGCGGCAAGGAGAACGGCGAAAGGCTATAGAAGCCGAACTGGAGCACGTACACAAGCTGGCTTCGACGTACTCTGGGAAGGCGGATGACTTGCAAACACAGCTGGAGACGACCGAGACCCAGCTCCACAACGAGCGTGCAAGTACGTATATATTCCAATTCGTTATAGATGGCCTCGTGCTTATGCTTGGAAACTGAGTCGACGTCATACCGCGTATTTTTAACGGGCTCGTGGTTTGTTGTAGAAATAAACTCTATGGAGGTAACTCACAAGCATGAGCAGCAAGATTTACGTGATCAAATAACAAATCTAACCGAAAGCAAAGACGCCGCAGAGCAGCGAATCCAAGAACTGGAGGCACAATTTGAGCGTGAATCCAGCAATCACGCTGAAAGTCGGGAGCACCTCAGGGAGGCTGAGGTAAGACAGCCGCTATCTACACTTGGATATCGTTCTTTTTATATTGCTGGCGGGAGAACTCACAGAGTTCTGATTCACCTAGCAAACCATTACAGCCATCTCCCAGTTGAACGAGAATTTAGTGAACAAGGTATGGGAGGCGAACGAACTGGCCAACCAAGCCACCAAGAAGTCCAAGAAGCTCCAACAGCAACAGCGCGTGTCAACGTTAAGTCGACCAACTGCAGCAAGTCGGGCAGCTTCTGTAAATGGCTCCGGGACTGGGAATGCAAGTACAGCTCGTCGTGAACCACTTAAGAAAGGAACACGGAAGGGAGTCACAGCACAAACCTCGGAGAAGGGAAAGCGATCGAGTATCCAAGGCAACAATTTGGAGCTTCTAAAGGCAGCGAATTTGGGTCGGTACGTGTTGGGTCTATTGTTTTTGAGCGAACGCTCTTTTACTCGACTGCATATTCTCAGTCGAACACGCTATTGTCGGGAGAGTTTCTGACGAACTGTGAAGGGATGTTCCCTTTGTGTTGGGAGGAACCTCGGCCAACCGGTCCTTCTCGCTCATCGGCAGCGTGCAGGAGGCGATACGGCAGTGCGACTCGATGTATGCGTGCCCGGAAACAAATCCACCCCGCGGAACAAAGGCTAAAATACGAAAATCACCGTCGACCGTGGCCTCTCATGAAACCGCGAGAAAGCAGCATAGTACCAGCGCTGCAATTCTTGGTGTGAGCAGCAATGCCACCACCCAGCGGTCATCACCGAACGTAGCAGCGGCAACGACTCTGATAGGAGCCGCCAGGACACGGAAGAAGATAAAATCGGGTACACCAAGCAAGGCTGTCTCGTCATCTGCTACCGACTCTCATCGACCGCCGCCAATACGTGTCCCAACGGCGACCGCTAGCTACACAACTCCTCTGCAGGTACGCATACATAACGCGAATCGCATTCTATTGCAGCACCAGGATACTGACGTGAATGTTGAGGGGCGGATGCTGCTCGTGACCACAGTCGCAGATCATGGACGATCTGGATCAGGCAGTTGAGGCAATCGAGCATGAATTTGAAATGCTCGAAAGTCGCTACCGGGTCACGGCTTCTCGTGTCAAGGAAGGTGGAGTCGGGGTTGCCCAACTGTCTACTACGTTGGGTCCCATGATGGACGAACTGGAAGCCAAGAAAAAACAACTCGATCTACTCAAACAAGTGCGTGATCAAGCAGCCCGGAGTACCATCAATCCGAATCGATATATTGTGCACTCGCCGGAGGCCGTTCGTCGCAAGACCGCATCGCTGCGAATTCTCAACGACTACCGACACCTAGAAGCGGAGGCCAAGTCACCACGTGGGACGCGCAGTATTCGATCGCCACGAAATGGGGCCCACTGTCGACAAGGCTCTTTATCCAATGATCGATGTGGAGTTGGTGCTGACAGTAGCGCGGGCTGAGGCGAGCCCTACTTCGATAGACACTATCTTGCATTTCTTAGGTCATCATAGAAAAAGTTCGTGACGGATGCAATTAGTATTCTTCATCCGTATTGGCGAGGCGTCGCCGCTTTCTGGTCGCGGAGGGCGGGAGTCGTTCACGCTGATATTGACGAAGCATCCGCACCTGAATGTCCCATTCACAGTGGTGAATGTGATGTCTAGCAAGGATAACAGTGGGCCGGTGACCAGAGAGATTGGAGCCACACACGTACCATTGCAGGGTCTTTTCGCGCCATCAGGAGCACGTCCTCTGGTTTGATAACTTTTCGATTCCCGTGCTGTGCAAAGTGTTGCAACTCCGTCGCCATTACTACAGTCAGCATCCCATCAGACATGAATAGATTTAGTATGTATGTTTGAGAGAGGGGGAGAGTTGATGAAGCATGTTGAGTTCTACCTTCCATCTCTTGGTGCACGAGGTCAGCAAGGATGGTCAGTGTCTCCTTCGATGGAGCGGGACGGTGCCGCCGTGGCACTGCACCGTCCTGTTGCATACGTTGCGCTGTATGAGCATGGCGATGAAAATGATCAGGACGATGAATACGGACTTGGCCAAAGGTGTCTAAGAAACGCGCCCAAGCTCATGCAGGCACCGATAAGGGGCTATGGGGATATACCATGCTCTTCGCATATAGAGCCCACCGCGTACACGAGGCTTTGCCGTAGTTCCAGTTCTTCGCGCGCGTCCAAGTCGCCGTCGTTCATCGCCATTCGCCTCGCTACTCCCGTTAGATCTCCTGAGGAATGCAATTGATCGTCTGGACACTGATTTCAAGTAATACAGACTATTTTAGCCAATCAGTAAATGTACTAAGAACACAATCATATTGGTCCCAGTCACAGTTTATGACTGGGTACGGTTTATGAAGCCTGATCATCTCAGCGATAACGCAGTTGTTCCAAGTGACGACATTATTAAGATCATCACATGATGTGATGATCTTATTAATGTCGTCTTTCCTCCCTCCTCCTCCAATGTGATGTGATTCACATCTAAGAGCTTGTGTTGTATTTCTGTAAGCGACAATTATATAATAATCCACTCCAGAGAGGGGTGAGCTTCCTCTGGAGTCATCACATTGCACGAAGGCAGAACTTTATGCTTGACCAAACAATTTCAGACTTTGCGCCTTTCACGATCAAGGCACTTTGATCGCGAGCTTTATTGATGCTCGCTCACCTAGACCACAATGGTTTGCACGAAGGATACAGATTCGAACCGAAAGATATGACACTTGGCAAAATGTATACAAATTCCTAGATATGGGAAATTTGGGCGGAATAGTTAGATGCCAAGATGAAGGTGTCATATCTTTCGGTCCGAATCAGTACAGCGCACCAGTGCGTTTAAAATAATAACTGGCACCCAGTGGGTACGATCCGTCCACGTCTCCTCCTCTGTAGATACTTAATACTCCGAGTAAGTAGTATGGATGTCCACTACCTATGATCCCTTTCCCGGCCGCCCTCTACGTGGTTTGCTGGATCCGGGTCTGGTTGCGGTCGCGGTCGCTTGCTGGCTGCTGCTGGCTTGGTGGTGTGCATGTTGGTGTCATCTCGACCACATGCTGCACAAGGCGGCACCTCTATCGAAAGAAAGAGTGTTTATATACTAGTAAAAAATTACATTTATTATTGTGAATGGTGAACGCCCCGGGCAATCCTACACAGCCATGCATACGCTGCCAGGTGCTCAAGAAGTGTTGTCCTGACTGGGAGTAGTGAGCATCTCATCCATTCAAGGTGAAGTGAGTGTACTTGGCCTTGCCGAATTTACACCAACAACGCATGATCTTCCCAGCATCAAATTCACGGTTTGGGTCTTACCTCAGACAAGGCGGTGGATAAACGTACGTTACACCCACATTTACTTCGTGGGTGGAACTTTTTGTCCGATAAAATTCCTCGTTCCTGAAAGGGTGTTGTCAGTCCAATGGATCACGTGTAAAGACTGGTTAGCTAGTGCGATGGGCGGATCGTCGTGGCCAGGTTTACAGTTCACAGTTTTCCCAACCCCACTCAAAAACGACACCTGGAAGGTCTCTGTATGGCGGTGAGGTGGGGATACGAGGACGCTGTGAACCACCTGGTGCGAACAGAGGAACGTGTGCAACCCAGGTCCAGGAGAGGACACATCATCGAATAACATTGGTTTAGACTTGAACATGAAGACTGATCGCCCCCCGCTTCAATTGGGGCCATCCGTCCGTGTAACTTGGTGGGTGCCAGCGGATCGTCTTGTTGAAGCCGCTATGCGGCCACGATCACTTGCTTGTCTCCTGCCAGATGGTCTATGCTAGGCAGTGTACGGGTGTACAGTCAACTAAAAAGTACTGTACGTATTGTAAAGTGCACTGAATCGTGCTGAATCGTGCTGGACATGGGCACTGCTTGTTGCGGCAGCGCTCGAAAAGCGTCATCATCAAAGAGGGCTGTAAAAAGTGGAGCTGTTTGTCTCGAGCCATGACCAAAAGGCGACGTACTTGAGCAATCCGCGAACCCGAAAACACAAAACCTGGCAACACTGAACTCCAGGAACGTGCTACAGTGCTGTATCTCTTGTTCAGGAGACCGTCATCGTGCCCATAATCCGATTGGTCTGTTTTGTGGACTTGTCCTGGCGTGTCTTGCGTGTCTTTCGTGTCTTTTTGTGGTGAGCACAAAGGGCGGGCATTTCCAAATTTGGCACCATTAACATATTATCGGGATAACGTGACCTCGTGTTCAAGCTCGCCCAGCGAAGAATTCGTGAAATGAAAGTTGCACCCCAACACCCTGGTAATGTATGCCCACCACAGTGGCGGCGTTGTGGAAGTTCGTGGGGCTCGTGGAACTCGTAGGGGGCTGGTGTGCAGGACGATGTCCAACGCGACTGGTTTGTTCCCCACGCTGACTGAATTCCGTCCCTTGCTCACATCTCTTATTTGCGTTTTTGATCTGGATTGCGTAGACCGTGTCCTGCACGTCCCCGTTCGCGGCCACTCCTTACCTGCCATGAACAACCAGCCGTATGACAAGCAACAACCGGGGGCATCACGTATGCCATCGTCACATCCCCACTCGCATGCGCAGGCTGGACGGCCGGCACCTGGCGGCTACGGTAGCTCGACCAGTTCCTCGGTTGGATACCCGGCGCCAACCAGGGACTCGGGTGGTGACCTCGAGTTCAGCCTCCTTTCTGAACTGCTTTTGCAAGACGATTTCGGCAATGAGCCACCGATCGCTAGTGCCGCCATGACCCAGTACCACCCACAGACGCAGCTTCTGCCGTCGTACCCGCCACACAGCCATCACACGTCGCCCATGGCTTCGTCCAGTGGCTCGGTAATGAACGTCGCACCGCTACCGCTGCCTCGCTCCTCCAGTGGCACGGCCACCGACTCGTCCTCGAACGTGACGCCCACGACCCCGGGCAACGACCTACTCACGCTGTTCACCACACACACGGTCGAGAACCCACAGCCGCACCAAGAACAGGCTCCGTACTGGCAGTACAAGCCACACCCAGAGATGCAGCAGACAGAAGACTATTCCATCCATGCCTCCTCTCAGTATCAATCGCAACCGCAACCGCAACCGCAAGCGCCAGCGCCAGCCCAATCCCAATCGCCGGCGTTGAGCCAGCATCACCAGTACGAGTCCCCATCCTCGCCTCACTCAAGCTCTAGCAACCCCGAGACGACCGGGCCACTGGATCGCAAGGCCCGCCGCCGCCAACAGGTCGCGATCAGTGCACGGCGTCATCGCTCCCGCAAGAAGCACGAGCTGCAGGACCTGCGCGATGAAGTGCTCGACCTTGGTGAGCAGCTGGATGAGCTACGCACGCACCACCGTGCAATGCGTCAGCACGGCGCCGTCGCCGAATGGGAGGAACGCGCGATGGCGGAGCGCCGCAAAAGACGTCAGTCCGAGAAGGACAGCGAACAACTGCGACGCGCCATCTTCACGCAGCGCCGGTTTCTGGACTCGCTCAAGTCGGTCTTCTCGGCCTCGCCCGTGTTCACGGCAGATATCAACCTCAAGCAATTGCTGCACACGTACACGTCACTGGGCACCAACCCACACTCGCGGAGGCGTGACATGGAAGTATTGGGTGCCCCCGAGAAACTGCACCTAGCGATCGAGATTTTGCAAAAGCAGACGCAGGACATTCGCTTCCGCACGCCGCATGTGCACACGCAAGTGATTGAGACGCGTGATATGTTTGGTGTGACGATCGTCAGCGTTCATGCCGTCGAGGGCTACGACGTACTCGAGTACTTTCGCCACATGCGGTACACCATGGCCGAGCAAAGTGCCATCTGGCCCGAGTTTGCCACGTCCGAGGGGAATCGCAAGATGGTGCAGCGCCTGCCCAATATGCTTTACGGCTCGGAGACGGCTCGTTACCGCAGCTACGGCGGTGATCCGAACGAGGAGGAGATTATTGTGGATGCACGGATCATCTCCTCGTGGCAGGTCACGGAATCACGCGCCATGCTCGTCTGGGATTACGTGGACGAGGACGCGTTGTTCCCTCTGCGGTCGGGCACCGACGTTAAGCGCAACATGATTGGGGTTTGCCTCGTGCAGCGTGAGCTCTGCGAGGACGGCAAGGAACGCGTCGTGTGCCGCACGATTAGCACCAAGCTGCACACGCGCATGGCCATGACCGAGGACCACCCCCATAAACCTACACTTACCAAGTTTGCGACCTCGCTAGGACGCGACTCGACCAGGACGTGCGGGAACGCCGCGCTACGTATGATTAGGAAGTCGGTGGGGGCCGCGCTCTTTGAACGGTGAGACTGGAAATTTGTCTCCACAAGCACAGAGCGGCATTTTTTTTCTGTTAGCTTGATCCAACACGTTACGTGTAGTAAATTGCGTGAGATCGATGAGTGTTGAAAACTGAATCTGTTCGCTCCACTCCACCGCGTGTTCTACCCCACATCTCTCTCTCACCTGCATTTGCTGTGATTCACCCATGCGCTTGGTGGTTTTGGGTGTTATCATTTTGATTTTAATTTCGAAATCAATATCAAATTCGACTCGTGGGATACGACGTAGGATATGGAGGGCTTTGCCCATGTTTTCTTTTTGGCTTTGCTCACATTTTTTCATTCATTCACATCCGCTTTACGACTTGATGTACTCAAAGTCGGTGTGGATCTCGCGCTCCGGGAACTGTTTCCGCATGTGGAGTCGCGCCGAAGTTTCCAACACGTCAGCGTTTCGGCACAGTACAGTCAAGAACGCCTCGTTCAAACGCCCCTGTGGCTCAGAGATGGCAGCGATGGGGGGCGTGGAATGGATCACGGTTCGTGCCAGCGTTCGCACCTGGCCATTTGGAAGCCTCTCCGTCTCCATGATCGAGCTGATTAGAAGACAGTAACCACACACAACCCAACAACACGAGGAAGCCAGCTGAGTCAGACACGGTGAACGGTTCCAGGATGCCACCTACGAAATAAGAACAAGACTACGCACCATCCAACTTCATCATTCCGGAGCGCAGTATCCGACTGCGGCATCGGGTAGAGATCATCCACATCAATGCTTTCCCACATCATCATCACCGAGTCGGCGTTCACTACCCGATGCACGACAAAGAATGAGTGCATGTACACGACCTGACCGTCCCGGTTCTTGAGCAACGGGATGATTGAACGCCCATAGCGCGTGTTTTCATCCAACTCCATGAGCCGTTCACACGTCACATAGGGCTTAAAGCGCGTGGGGATCTTCAAATCAAAGTTGTAGATGGACGCCCACGCCGCTTCCGAAACCTCCGTGTGTGTAAACCCCGGGGTCGCCTTGGCGCGTATCACCTGCACTTCCATATCGGGGCCATTCGAGTTGAGCTTAATGTCCATGTGCGGGTACTGCACGTCCCGCGAACCAAACGCGGCAAAGAGGTACTGCCGCACGTGTTGCATACGCTTCGATACAATGTGCGGCAGCAGCTTGGTGCGCTCAAGCGTATCAACAGGGAGATGATGAAACCAGTGCTGAATCCGCGACGACGACGGCATGACCTAGATCCATACCAACAACCAGAGGCAAAGAAAGAAAAAGCCATCAGTCTCTAAATCCTAGACCCATGCTCTGACACCGTGAGGACAACCTGGCATCATCAGACGTACCGAATTGCCTAATGCACGCTTAGCTGCATCTGCAAACTTGGTTCCATCCACCAATGCGCTTTCCAGAGTAAGGTCATCCTTGATAGCACTGCAGTCCTCATCTTCCTCCACTTTCTTCCGCTTGCGATGAATCGCAATCGCGTCGTCACCGCCGTTACTGGATGCACCGGCGACTCGCATGGCCGCCATCTGCTCTTGCAAGTATTGCACCTGGTCACGTAGCCGTGAGAGCTCCTCCTTTTGCCGATTGCGGTGCTTGCGTGCGGATTTCGCGACCTGTGCGCGACGCCGCAGCTTCTTCTCCTCCTCGGTCAAGCTCTTGACCGGTGCCTTGAGGATCTCTTCAGAATCGCGGATGCCAGCATCGCTTCGTGGCGTACTGCCCGGCGAGTACGTGCCCGATGTTGGCGAGGCACCCGACGCAGAGGATGGTGGTGGTGGTGGTGGCGACGAGACGGCCTGTGTGCCATACGGGGACGTATCCACAAAGGATGGGAATGCATCCAGCTCCATGCGCTCGATCGCCATGCGTGTGGGCGTCACGGCGGCAGAGAAGTCCATGGCGGACGGTGATCCATTCATATCCAAGCCAGAGGGCTGCTGCACGTGCTGGTGTTGGTGGCTGTGCCCATTCTGCTGTTGATGCGGGTGTGACGAGGCCGCAAGATGCTGCTGAATGCCGTGCGGTCCAACAAGCGGGAAGTCAAAGTCGCTGAGGTTGGCGCCCGGGTACATGCCGAGCAGGATGGCCTGGTCATCGGGTGACAACGGTGTATCCGAGTCATCCCCGAGGAACGGGTACAACTCGTCCTCCGAGCTGTTCCCAAATACAAACGCCATGG
>JAADWT010001095.1:0-11147 GCA_023336285.1 Pythium grandisporangium
CAAACTTGAGCCCTCCCCCACAACAAGTTAATAATGTCAACGAGGTCTAAAAAGATTGGGGGGACCCATCCCATGAGCTGTGTACACAGGCACACTCACCGCCTTTAGATCGAGTACAAATGCACTGCGGCTGCATTGACCAGTGTTAGCTGTACACAGAGGCGCGCTGCACTCAAGTGGTGCATCATAAGGGCTTGGTGATTAAATTGAGATGTTTATTGATTGGTCTTACTCGGACGGTGGGCGCATATACATAGACATGAAACATAGAGAGACGGACTGACGTACACGGGTGACATAATGGCATGGCACCCGCGCATGCGTCAGATTTCGTGGCCACTGGGGCGCGGTCTGAGTTTTATTTCCTTCAGTGATCGCTGACGAGCCACCGATAGACCGACGAGATCTCGAGGAGTTCCTCGTGGAGCCCCTCCCCTAGGTCCACCCCGAACCCTGGGTCAGACCTGGAGCGTTCCGATGCGCTCTCGCCTGCTGATGGAGTCGACCCTGGTGGGAGTGGGTGGACAGCGGCACTGGACTGCCTGGGCCTCGTCCATGGGGCTCTGAGCCGGCTCGCGACTGATCGGAGCACCGAGACCGTCTGCTTCAGGTCCACGTCCTGTTGCGACTGTTTGCATGTCGATGGTGGGGACTGGATGCCTTGATCATCAGCGCCGACTAGCGTCAAGACGGCCACCACGAGCGGTAGCAAAGGCAGCAGGGACGCCAGCGTGGGCACCACTGGCATGGTCAGCAGCATGGTGCACCACGAGGCCGACAGCGCACTAATAGCAATCACGGCGCGCTCGTGGTCCCAGAGAATGCGGAACGCGAGCAGGAGCGCGAGCTCGAGTTGCAGCAGCAGCCATAGTAGCGCGAACCAGCACGTGTCCATCTGGGAGCCCAGTCGGGCGCAGGCGTTATCCACGGTGCGGTACCCGATGGCGGCGCCCAGCCTGGTTTCCCACTCGAGATCGCCCGGGTCCTCGCAGGGTCCTACGTCGTAACCCTGGCTCTGCAGCCATTGCAGGCCGTCGTGAAGCCCCAGGCGATAGACCCAGTCCATGTCGCTCGCGGACGGAGGGTACGCGTACCACCACGAGGGCATGTATCGAGACGGCTTGATGTCCACACCCGTGGCGTCACATTTGGTGCTGACTGTGACCGTGGGGATGACCCCAGATTCCTCCTCCGCTTCCTCCCCTTCGTTCTCCTCCGGGAACCTCGGTTGGCGGTCCAACAGCACACCATCAAAGACCCATTCCCCCTTCAAGACAAAGGGCGCGCCAGCGATCGGGGTGGCACAGCAGGACGCCATCAGCGCGTGCTGCAGGTGTGCGACCGAGTCAAAGGCCGTCACCTGCCGCGATTGCCAGTGCGAGAGGGAGGAATACACTACCCCCACGCGGGCGGGGCGCGCGTTGAGCTCACGGAACCGGTGCAGGTTGATGTGGCGCGAGAGCGCGTCCAGCAGGTACTCGCGCATCCGGAAGGGACCCCAGAGGTCGGCGTGGGTGCGGGGCAGGTAGTGCGTGACCATGGTCTGCATGATGGCATCCAAGTCGGCGTCCAGCGCCAGAGCTATGGAGGCCAGGGACCCGGCCGATACGCCGATGAAGCGTGCTCGCTGGTGGGCGCCCACGCGGCGAAGCGCCTTGGCGATGCCAAACTCGTACACCATGAGCCAGCCACCGCCACCAAACGAGAACGTGCGGTCGTAGAGATCGCTGGCCGTGGGGGGCGGTGGTGCCGTCGTGGCCTCTGTGGGGGGACGCCTGCTGGTGCTGGTGTTGGTAGGACGGCTGGTGCAGGTGCAAGTGCACGTCATGGTGGCTGTGGTGCAGCTATAGGAGGGTGGAGTTAGAGTACCCTGGGTTGTTTGCTGGTCTAATGGGACCCAGCCGCCAAGATGGATTGTGAGGCACTCGGGGCTAGCCGTCAAACCGCAACGCAAACGACGCGGGGCCATGTGGTGCATGCAGAGGAGGAGGAGGAAGAAGAAGAGGAGATGGGGGGATGGAGGCGGAGGGGAGAGGGGATGGCCAGTTGCCAGGCAAATGCGACCGCTCCGATGGTCGTTTCGTGCTTGGCGTCGCTGCCATCGTCATCACCTGTCCAGGGCCCAGGATCCAGAAGCCAAGAAGTTGCGACTCTTTCCAACGGTCGACTGAGTCGGCGAATGAGGAGGAGGAGGAGGAGGAGGGATGGCCGTATGTGTGGTTATCATCGCCATTAAAGATATTTTTTTAGAACAATTGGAGGATGTTTCGAATGTTTGGTTGGCAATGTACGTGTACGTCAGTGTGTATCCATGAACTGTCTGTTCGGATTTCCGTGTCCTTCTTTCGTGACTATTGCGGCGGCGCGACTGTGTTTGCTGGGTGTAGCGTAGCATCCAGTGCGAGTGAGGAGATGCCAGTGTGTACACACACAAGATCCAAAGAGCCATACGTTGCCCAGTTGCACTCAATGCAATGCTCCGTGACTGGATACACTGCTGAGGTTGTGTCCGTGCGTTCGAGTCAAACGCACTTGTAGCATGGCGGCAACCGCGGTCTATCTATCCGTGCTCTCTGTATGGAGGCGGAGAATATTAATACCATCTTTAGATATCGACCGTGGCGGTATTTGCAGATCACGGATACCACTGCGCCGCGCTATCCGCATCTTCGACGACACTGCCATCGTCCACTAGTAGTACACTGTACTACACAGTGAGTGCCACGATGAGCTGAAGGTTCACGTTCCCGGAGGTCACATGTGTGATGGACTGTCCAGCGTTCAGAGCAAAACCGAGAGGGTCCTTGAGCGCATCTATTGCCGCTCGCGTTAAACACCGAGTACGCGGGTTAGACCTGCGTGGTTTGCCACCGTGGCTGCCGTGGCCAATCGTCACTTTGCCCATATTTCCGTCCAGTGTGGCCGGTGAACGGACCTAATCCGCACCAGATACCGCGGATGATTCGTCCGTGGCGCGTACGCACGTGCGGCCCCCTCTTCAGGGGGACTGTACTGAATAATGTGGTCTAGGTGTATTGCTGAACATGAGCAGATCATCATACCCCCGAGGAACCAACGTGCAAAGCGCTTTGCACAGCTTCAGCATTTTCGCTGGACACCCAGAGTACTGAAATAAATGAACTTGTACTCGGGTGGTCGACGACAACAGGCGGCCACGTCCCATGTCCACTCGATGCCACCCCCGTCCCTTTGAAGTACATTTTACAAGCCTTCTGATAATTCCATCGCTGAGCATACAGTACACAACACAGAGATCCATTGATCCACAACATTCACCCACAATTTGGGACTAGACAACTTGACGAAGACATAAAACGCTGCTTCCAGCGAGCAATAACGGGCGGTGCCAATTCAACTTCACAATAACATAATATACTACATGCTTTGCTAAACCACTAGGTCCTTCCTGTACATCCACGACCCATTTCATCACAGCGAGGGACTAACAAGCCCCCTGGGGCGGCATTGCCCTACGCTTCGATCGCGCGGCATCTCAACCTCTCCCCCACCCAGGCCTGCCATCCCCTCCACGTCACCAAACACATAACACTCAGCCGGGACTAACCGGAGGGGGACTATGTCGCAGACACCATCGCGGCCGTGCTCACGACAGCGACAAACGCCAGCATCTGCGAGGACTTGGCCGCGGGGATCTCCTGGTTCGTGGTCATGGCCGTGACGATCTCGGACGTGGTCCGCATGCGGGCCCGAAGCGCACGCCGGCCGGGCATCTTGGCGGCCGAGTGCTTCCATTTCCGGGACATACTGGCCAGCACGGCGTACACAATGGCGCCCACCATGAGCGCGCGGTAAAACTGCTCGTCCACCCCGCGGTACCCGAGAAACTTGCCCGATGGCGTCTTCCACACAGCCGTTGTGGCCGGTGACGCGTGTTGCGGCGCCAGTGCCAGCGCGCGCTCTGTCACCTCCTCCGACTCGTCGTCCTGGTCGGTCACGGTCGACTGGGGGGGCAGCAGTGGGCTCGTGGCTGGCACGTCCTCACCCACGAGGCCTTGCGCCACGAGCCAGCGAAGCGCATCCTCCTGTCCAAGGCTATAGGCCCACCGCATATCCTGCTGAGAGGGCGGGTACATGGTCCACCACGGAGGCACGTACTGGGAGGGCTTGATGTCGGCATCCGAGAGGATGTTGGGACTAACCGTCACGGTGTGCTTCCCCTCTGGATCGTCCGGGAACAATGGCTGGTTCGCGAGCACCCCGCCATCCATGACAAACTCACCGTCCAGCATGAAGGGCAGCCCCACAAGCGGCGTCGCACAGCAGGACGCGATCAGGGTCTTGAGCAAATGGTCCTTGGAGCGGAACCCGCAGGAGCGTCGCCGCGCCTTCATGGCCGAGAGAGACGTATACACAAACGTGGCCTTCCCCGGCTCGTTGTTGAGGTCCTCAAAGCGATGCAGGTTGCCGTGCTTCTTGAGCGCATGCACGAGGTACTTGCGCATCTTGAACGGGCCGCGCAGGTTGCGGTACACTTCCGGTACGTACTCGTTAATGACCGTGTCCACGATCGCGTCAAAGTCGTTGTCCAGGGTGAGCCCCACCGAGGCCAGCGAGCCAGCCGAGGTCCCGATGAACCGAGACTTGGTGTGGATGCCGTGCTGCTGCAGAGCCTTGGCCACGCCAAACTCGTACACCATCATCCACCCCGCCCCCGCGAACGAGAAGCTGTGCTCGTACTGCGCACTACTGCTGGGCGTCTCCGAGGTCTCGTCCTCGGGATCATTCATCTGGGTCGTCTGGTTTGACGGTGCTTCTGCACTGTGTACCTGTTCCTGTTCCTGTTCCGGTTCCTGCTCCGGTTCCTGGTGCTGGTGTTGCTGCTGTTCCAGAGCCTGTTGTTCGGCCAACGCCTTGGCCTTGGCCTGGGCCTTGAGCTTCCTGGATTTAGATAGACCCAACATGATGGTGCTGATGAAGATGCGTGATTGCGTCTAACTGGTCAGACAGGAATGGCCACCGTGATGATCCGGCAGCGGCAGCAACACGCAGCAAGTTGGGGAATGAAGAGACAAGCACCACCACCTCCTCCACCCCCTCTCTTCGCCGCTGATTGTTAGACTGACGGACACTGTATGTGTGGATGTGTATGTGGACGTGAATGCCGGGTGGGTTGATGGGTTCCATCGGATGGCGTCTGCATCAATGTTGTCTCTGGGGGCGGCAGTCATTTCGCGTGCCGCAGATGGGCGCACGTCTCGCGTCCACAACGTGTGTCTGCGGTCCACACACACACACGTACACATGCACAACGCGCACACACGCACACAACATACACACGCACACCAGGAACCACCTGTTTTCGCGCGCGGACGGCCGGACGGCACCCAGCGCTGGCCCAGCGTTGTTGATTGGGCGCGCTCGATGTTCCGTAGTACACGGTGTGTACTATTTATTGTACTCGCCCATGAATAAGCGCACGCACACAGCACAGTCCGGGCTATGCGCAGGTTTTGATGTGGCATTGCCGTCTGTTGAAGGATTTTTTTTAGTACCATTTTATTTTATGAGCGATTTGTTGAAGAACGCAACACAAAGCGGCAACGACTGTAATTTTATGACGTGGTCCTGAGGTGTGGCGTGAGGGCGCTTAGGTGGTGAGCGTGGAAATGCCCGTGGATCAATACTCATTTATCAGACCGCCACTCCAGCCAGCCAGCAAGCTGTACTGCATCGGATACACGGGCCACCTTTACTCAGTGGATAGCGCTACATGTGCATACGTATCAAAAACAATGTCTAAATGTAATCGCGGGCGTGGCTTCCCGGTCAGGGCGCTGTCTATAATCGTTTTTATTTATCACTGGACGGACGGTGTTGAACAGCAAGCACATCCAATATCGCCCGCCTACAGCCACGTGGGGTCTAAACGATGCCAGGGGTGGTGAGATTTATTCCCGATTCTGCCCGCGCAGTGCCCGGATGGAATTCCAAACCCATATCCGGTGTGCACTGTCCGTTTGGCTGTGCAGATTTTCCGCTCTGACGCAATGATCGTGATCGTTGACAGCAGAAATCGAAGCACGTGCGATTGCCCCCCCCACCTGCTTTACAGCATTTCTCAACGGACTACACGTCCACACTGTATGTCTCCACGCAAATTTTAATGCACTGTATTTTAAACCTGACTTGTACAGTAATACCTAGAAGGATACAGTATTTTTAAAGAGGCCTGGAGAGACCTAAAACAATTGACCGGATTTTAACCAGCAGAATTTTTTGGTGGGGAGACGCAGTTTTCACGCATCGGTGGCTGCAACCCGGGGATAGAGTTCTGTGCCGCCAGGTGTAAAACACTGGCTCGCGTTCAGTTGCGTACCCTCAATTCTCAGGCTATCCCCCGCTGTCCTCCACACACTGTGAGGGTGGAGTTCAATAAAATTGATTTCATTTGGTAAACGAGATTTGAAGTGTGATTAGTAAATACAGTCGCCAGCAGTGTAACCTTTCAAGATCGGCTGCTTGGTTTGCTTATTTTAAGCCGGACCTGCATTTTATAAGTCGACAGTACGTTTTACGATGCGGCTGAGGGTCCGAGCATTTACCGGGATGGATCATTCTGGCCATGTGACTCGAGATGGGAAGTCAGGAAGTATGATACCGTCAAAAGGTCTAGTAGACTGTCCAAAGACCAGCTAGATTCCCGTGCTGCGTCTCCGTCAAGTCTTTGACAATAATGCAGGTTGGATGATTGGGCCTCCCAATTATAAGCTCCTTTCTCTCAATCGTTTGATCGAATGGATATCGAAGATCTCTCTACACCATCGTCATCGTCATCGTCATCGCCATCGCCATCGCGCTGCTGGTTTGATTTAGATGTTAGCCATGCTTATTTCAACGGAGACGGCGAAGGACCTTGGTAATGTAGGATACGGCACTATAGTTTAGTTGGTCCTCGCTACCACCCCCGCCTGTTTTCATTGTCGAGGAGTGCACGAGATTTCTAGAACAATCTCGAATCCGTTCAACGCTACGGTTTCAATCGTGTTGGGTTTGATGACACTTGGGGGCGTGATTACATTCCCTCGTTTTCCCTTGTCCATCCTCGTGTCATCGTGGAGGGACCCACATCCGTAGCCTCCAGATAGAGAGGGTACGGTACAGTACGTACGCATATCATGCAGCGTCGTCGTCATCTCGCAATTCGCCTCCTCGAGGTAACCCGTTGGCATCTCCATGAGGATGTCACCGTCGTGTACCGACAGCCCAACAGGCAATCAATCCGCATGATGCGGATCGATTGGACCGCATGACACGGATGGTGTCCTTACCATATCGCCACCCAAGGCTCGTCGTCCTTGGGTATTCTAATAGCTCCGCTGAGGTTGCAAAATCCACTGGTGATGCCAAACGAAGCCATGACTGGACGGATGCCATCACCACGGAAACTCTATATAACTGCCATTTTACTACTGCCGGTGCTGTCCAGTATAAGTAGGACGATAGCGAACAAGAAGCAAAAAACTAAGGACCAAGGGGGTACCGTGTAACTGAGAGGCACACCTTCACCATTCCACGGAGAAGCAGTCAAATAATCAATCGGGTTCGTCTTGGAAGATCTAAGTTAGTACGTGTATTCTACCCAGAGTAAATAATAGGACATCCTTTCCTTGCCTTCATATCGTCGAGATCACGATGGCCGTGCTCACCATCGCCACGAGCACCAGTACATTAGACGACTGAGACGGACTAACTACCGGCTTGGGTCTCAGCGTTGCCATGGTACCCACGATCCCGGAGTTCCCTCGGGTCAGCACAGCGCGTCGCGCACCCATCGTTGGCTTCAATGTCTCGCCACCACCACTACCGCCGTCGGCACGGGGCTGCCACTGGCTTCGTTGCTGCCAGCTTACCGCCACGCTGACCACCATGGCGTACACAAACGCCCAGAGCATCATGACCTGGTAGAAGCGCTCATCCATGCCACGGTACCCGACCCATTTGCCCGAGTGTGTCTTCCACTCGGTGACGGAAAGCGCGGGCGTGGCGGCCTCGTGCCAGACCCGCTCGTCTTCTTCTTCCTCCTCCTTCATCTCTGCAGTAGCCGCCTTGACCAGCGCGCAGTCCTCCTCCGTGATCAATCCTCTTCGTACCAGCCACTGGAGTGCATCTTTCTGACCGAGATGATAGGCCCAGTACATGTCCTGCTGCGACGGTGGGTACATGGTCCACCACGGGGGCAGGTACTGCGAGGGCTTGATGTCGGCCCCTGAGAGGTAGTTCGGGTTGACAGTGACCGTGTGGTCCCCCTCCGGATCGTCGTCAAAGAGTGGCTGGTTGTCCAACACGCCACCGTCAATCACGAGCTCGCCGTCCAGCATGAAGGGCAGCCCCACCAATGGCGTGGCGCAGCAGGACGCGATCAGGGTCTTGAGCAAATGGTCTGGTGACTTGAATCCGGCCGTGACCCGTCTCGCCTTCATGGTCGACAGGGATGTATACACGAACGTGGCCCGACCGGGTTCACTATTCAGGTCCTGGAAGCGGTCCAGGTTGGCGTGGGTCGTCAGCGCGTGGACGAGGTACTTGCGCATCTTGAAGGGCCCCTGCAGACTCGCGTAGACCTCCGGTACGTACTCGTTGATGACCGTGTCGACGATCGCATCAAAGTCATTGTCCAGCGTGAGTCCAACCGACGCCAGCGAACCAGCCGAGGTGCCGATGAACCGAGACTTGGTGTGGATGCCGAAGCGCTGCAGGACCTTGGCCACGCCAAATTCGTATACCATCATCCAGCCAGCGCCAGCGAACGAGAAGCTGTGCTCATAGCTTCGGGTCGAGGTCGAGGTCGAGGCTGGGGTCGTCATGGCTGGACCGATCACAGTCCGTGTTGGGCGCTGCGGGGTCAGTTGAGGAATGAGAGAATCCATGGCATGCCACGTTGGCTTGACATACGAAGTAGACTGTACCTAGGAGAGCGGACCTGGGTTGGTTGGGAAGCAGAAGCGCTCTGTATTTCGGCCGACGAGTGAAGGTACAGTGCAGGAATATCAAGTGAGCCAGCTGGATACTGACATGGATAGTGTAACCTGTACTTAGTACATACTTCGAAGTAAGAGTTTAATGGCTGGAAGGCCACAGGAACACTGTGTTCTGGTGACAGCCAGGTTTCTAACATACTAAGATGTCACTGAAGCGAGTATGCACTGTCGCTATTACCCTTCTGCAATAAGGCAATTAGGACCGCGCCTGATCGGCCTGGCTCTGTCGAGGGTTGATAATTATTATTAGGTCCACTTCGAATGAATTTTGAAAATGGATTTATTTCGTCTTCGATCTTGTAGGGGAGATGGACGGTCGCAGCTGAGACTGAGAACGAGAATGAGACCGAGATGGCGTGTGTGTGGACCCCTGCGATGATATTTTTTTTTACGAGCCACGCCCTCTCCCTTGTTCATTGTAGCCTATTAGAAGGAATACTGTTCGTTATTGGCGAATCGCTCTCCACTGCACTCCTCTGCGTGGTGTGGTTAGTTGCCCACCAAGTTTTGGACTGGGGAACAGGTGGATCGCTCTACTGCAGTCCACTGCACGGTGTAGTCAGTTGATCAAGCGCTTCTAGCACTTCACACCATGAGTTTTCAATTTATAAATCTCCCAACAAGACAACAAACAAAATGTTGTGCGTGTTGGGATTTGTGACAAACCCGCGCTAGATGCGTGCCTGACCTTCGTACCAGTCCAGCAATAGTGCAATACAGTACCCACTTGATGCTTGAGGCGTCATGCATCCGTAGCGTCCAGCGTATTCAGCGTACTGTACACTTCACCTGCATACCAATGCGACCGGAAATCCACTTCGCATCAGTATCCCTGTCGAATGTGCACACTTATCCATCCCACCAACTATCACCATCACGCTGCACAAATGGCTGTCTCAGCAGGCCGATACAGTACAATCACGTGAACCCATCCCATGAGAGTCGCCTTGGATGGATGGCGTTATAGGTCGGAGCAAATGAAATTGTGTATCGAGCGGCCGAAGTGTATCCATAAGGTGAACCTTAGTGTTTCCTCTGTCCAAGTATTAACGTTAGTGACCTTCACTAACGTATGAAAATTTCAGCCCCAAATTTAGGCTCCCTCTTTAGACTGACCTAGGGTCTCCACAAAACGAACCCCACGCCATCACGACCAAGACCAAGACCAAGATGAAGACGAAGTCGAAGTCGAAGCCCAAGCGCCACGACGCGGGGGACGCGCTGGAGGCCATGCACGACCGCCACCGCGAGCTTATGCGTGTGTACCGGCGCTCACGCTCGTCTCGCGACTCTCCGAGCCACGGCGGCGGCGACGACGGCGGCGTGATAGCGCTGGACCTGGCCGTCTTGCAGCGCCACTTCCAGTTCCTGCGCGACGATGACGCGGATGCGCAGCGTGGCGCCACGGACTGGGCCGTGCGGCTCAGTGTGCGCTACTATAGACGGCTGTTCCGTGAGTACGCGCTGGCGGATCTATCGCGCTGCACGTTAGACCGCGGTGGGCCTATCGGGCTTCGTTGGCGCACGGAACTGGAGGTGATCGCCGGCAAGGGCCAGTTTGTGTGTGGGAACAAGGTCTGCAGCACCACACAAGGGCTGCATAGCTACGAGCTATTGTTTGCGTACGTGGAGGAGGCGGTGAAGAAGCGCTGTCTGGTCAAGGTGCGCGTGTGTGAGCGCTGTGCGCGGCTGCTGTTTGCCAAGAAGCTGCGGGAGGAGGAAGAGCGCGAGAACAAGAAGAGGACCAAACGGAGGAAGAATGAGAGCGAGGAGGAGGAGGAGCAGAAGAGGGGGTGGGAGAGGAGGAGCAAGCGTCATCGTCGTAGGCGTGAGAGCAGCGAGGAGACAGAGGGGGAAGAGAAGGAGGAGAGAGCGTCTTCCAGCAGCATCCACACGCTGTGTGCACGCTTGAACGCCGAGGATACAAGCGCATTCCGAGCGGCAGGCGCGACGGTGGCTGCTGCAACACAGGCCAAGGGCAATGGGGACGACCACACATTCTGCGGACTCATCGTATGAGCGAGGGACATCCGACGTCGTGACCTCACTGGGCAGGTGTACCTACTTGCACGCATATCGGTCGGGATACGAGTAATGTGTTATTAAACCATCGATTAGACGAATAGA
>JAADWT010001096.1:0-11136 GCA_023336285.1 Pythium grandisporangium
CCCCCCCCCCCCCCCGCCCCCTCCCTCTCTGCTGTTCTCCTCTACTGTCTCTTGGACGTACGTCGGTTCTTAGCTGGGCCCGAGCCACCACCCTTGAGTAAATTGCCGCCCTTCTTGGCCTGCTCATTGAACGTGGCGTTCTGCTCCTCAAGCCAGCGCCAGACCTCACGCTGGGTCTCCTTCTTGGCAGCCGTGCGCACGGCCACTTCCTCCTGCTGCTCGCGCGCCAGGAACGCGGCATCGCGGCGGAGTTCACGGGCCGCGCCCTTGCGTGCACGCTTGACTTGGCGCTCCAGCTGCTTGAGCTTGGCCTTCTCGCGGTCCGTGGTCTTATCCTTGCGCAGCGTGTAGTTGGCGTCAAACTTGGGTGCAAACGCTGGCAGCGCCGTGACGCCAAAGGTTTGCAGACGTAGCGGCTGCTTGGCGTCCCAGCATGCTGTTAGTCGCTCGTGAAGCGTGAGGATGCACTGGTGCAGCGCACGTAGTGGCGCGGTCCCCACGAAACACGTACGCGATAGACCATGCAGGAGCAGATAGACCGGATGGAAGAGCTCATCAAAGGACGGCAGGAATGTCCACTGCGCGGCGGCAGCCTCGATCAGAGCGAGGAGCGCATGCAGCAGCGCTGGGGCCGAGCTGGTGGACGCGTTGGCTAGTGCCAGTCGCGGCAGTGCCATCGGCTCGTCCCCTTCGTTAGACTGGGTCGCGCACCAGGCCGCGAGTTCCTGCCCCAGCCAATGCTGGAACACCGGGCTGCTTCCCTCCTCCTCCTCCTCCCCCTCCTCCTCTTTCTCTTGGTCCTCTCCCCCCTTCCTTTGAGCCACGAAACCACGCAACAGGCGGGTGACCGTGACGAGGACCTCAGGGGCAAACCGCTGCTTATCCTTCGTCATCTGTAGCAGCAACGTCGCCGTGAACAGCGCCTGTGTGACCTCCAAGGGAGACTCGATCGAGCCACGCGCCAGGGATTCACTCAGCAGCGTCTCCATGGGTGACACCACATTGTGGCGCAGATCTGATGTGGGGAACACGTGTGTGAGTGCGCGAAACAGCAGCAACTCACTCATCGCCGGGTACTTGGACTTGCTCTTGCCGGCATGCAACCGCTTGTACATGTTGGTGAGTAACTCCCGCGCCACGATACCAGCGGTATCGCTCATGCTCTGCGCAATCACGCACAACTGCGTCGTGATAGTGTCGAGATCGCGGCGATGCACGGCGTACTGCCGCGCCCAGGCTAAGAACTGCCGCACCAGCAGTGCAAACAGTGTCTTCATGCGCTGCTGGTTCTCCACACTCACACGGGGCGAGTAATACGTCACGAGGCGCTCCAGCAATAGTGCCCGCCGTTCGCTCGAGTTGCGGGCATGCTCCTGGAAAAGGGCCGTCAGTTCCTCGGGCGTTGATGGACAGGGGAACACAAAGGGGAGCTCCTCCTGTGCGGCGCGACGCCGTTCAGCGCGGCGAGCCGCCGCCGCCTCGTCGTCCTCGCCTTCCATGTCGGCATCTTCATCCAGCTCGGCTTCCTCCGCGGCTTCTTGCTCTTCCTCTTCTCCCCCCTCCCCTTCCTCCTCCTCATCGTCGCCGTCTTCTTCCTCCTCCTCCTCCCCTTCCTCCTCCTCATCGTCTTCGCCGTCCTGCGCTTCTTCATCCTCCTCCATAGCACCTCCGTATCGGGGATCCACCTCGTACGCGGCATCCAAGTCATCATCCGTTCGCGAGGGTGGCATGATGATCAGCTGTGGGGTCTTGGCCTTGCCCTTAGTCTTCTTGCCCTTCTTGCGCTTGCCTCCATCGTCCTCGTCGTCGCTCGCATCTTCGCCCTTCATACGAGCCACGCGCTGTTTCTCCAGCTCATCCAGTCGGTCCCTGGCGCGTGTCGCCGCCTCCTCCGGTGACATCTTGCGCTCCGTGGCCTGTGCCTTGGCCTCAAACGTCAGCTCTCGTGTCAGCTTGTCAAACTCGTCCATGGGTGAGTCCTTCTTCTCCTGTTTGGCCAGCTCCGCCGCCTCTTTCGTGCCCTTGGACGGACGAAACGACAGCAAGCCCTTCAGGTCGGCAAAGCCCGCGTCCAATTCCTCCAGTGCGTCATCCTGCGCGGCCTTGTTCTTCTGTCGCTCGGCCTTGTACATCTTGGCCTTGAGCATCACCTCCTGCATGATCTCCTTGTGCGTCTTCTTGCCGCCCTGCCCATCGCCACCGGCTGCCTCCTCCTCAAACACTGCACCCTTGCCGCCCTTGCCCTTCCGTCCACCAGCCGTGGTAGGGTCATCGTCCTTGCCGCCGCCGAAATGCAATCGTTCCACAATCTCGCGGTCCAGGAGGCGACCAGCAGCGTCATCTTCCTCATCGCCTCGGCCATTAGCGGCGTCTCTCGCCAGCGCATCAAAGTCGTCAATCTTGCTGCCGCCATGAGTCAGGAACAGCTCGTCATCCTCGTCACCGTCTTCGCCCTGCTCATTCTCCGAGTCCTGCAGCGTAAATGCAGACGCATTGCGCAGCTTGCGTTTGCGCTCGGTCTGGAACCGCGCCATCATTTTGTCCTCCAGTGAGAGCGAGGCATCGCCCTCGCCCAGTCGTCGGTCATGGAACGCGTTGGCCTTGTTACGTGCACGGTATTGCTCCGCCAAGGTCTTTTGTCGCTTGCCCTCTGCTTCCGCGCGGGCCACGGCCACGTTTCGGCCCTGGCCCTTGACACGGCGTCCAATCACCTCGTACTTGGTCTTGGCGTTGCCGCGCACGTCGAATGGGTTGGCGCCGCTCTTGAACCCGCTCTGCACGCCACCCGTGACCTTCTTGCCGGCGCTGCGAGCACTGCTGCTGCTGCTTACACCGGCGCCTCGACCGGCAAAGGAGCTGCCCGTGCTGGTGCTGCTGGTGCTGCCTCGACCTCGTCCTCCACCTCGTCCTCGTCCTCCGCCGCGACCACCACCACGGCCACGACCACGACCGCCGCCACGCCCTCCGCTACCTCGTCCTCCTCCTCCTCTGCTGTCCGCCATTGTAGCTTGCCGCGTGCGCTGGGATCGACTGCAGTACCTCCTCCGCGCTCCCGTCTGGTAAGCTAGGCGCTTGCTTGGCGGTTGGCGGCCAATCACCTTGACCAACCGACGCTGATCAAGTCCACGGTGGAAGCGCGAGCTAAATTGGCCAATCGGCATCGGCGCGCCTGATTTCACGTGGCCCACGCCAATTTGGTCGGTATGTCGGTGGGAGAGCGCTCTAATTTGAAGGCAGCTGCTCCTCGATGCCTGTGCAACCATGGTTTCACCCTTTGTTTACTGTTATTGACCTCGTGATAATAAGACAATATAGTGAACAATTGCCCTCCAATTTCGCGATCGTCGGGTGTTAAACAGAGGGAACAGTAAGTGCAAGAAATGGCGGGGGCAAGAAAGCCCCCTCCCGCGAGCATGGTTGCTCTGTGCGCGCACGTCGCATCTTTTTCACTTGCTGTTTGTATGGGCCGAGTTGCCGCCACCCAAGTCACGCGTCTCATTCATTGACTGACAGGCAACCAAGCAAGCCTCGAGCGCCAGAAGCGCACCATCCGTCATCCTCTCTCTGCTCTCTGTGTCTCTACCAGCAGCAGTGGACATGATGACGAGGGCGTCCGTGTCTCCGCGTGTGCGCACACGCTCGCGCTCCGCTAGGATCATGGCCACAACCACGACGTTGTCATCGCTGCCACTGGTTGCAACGTCACCGGACCATAACCAACCGAGTGAAGGGCTCTCTATTGCGCGTGGCGATGATGGTGACGGCGCTGCCGAGGAGGAGGAGGAGAAGAAGAAGGAGGAGGAAGACGTGGAAATGACGGCGTCACCGTTGGCCAGCACGGTTGGCCAGGTGATGGAGATGGGTGTCGGCATGGACATGGGCATGGGCATGGAGCTGGAACCGGAACTAGAGCTCCTGCCATTGGGTGCGCCCATGGCCATGAATATGGGCATGGACATGGAGATGCACATGGATATGGACATGGCCATCGACGCCGACGTGTTTCGCCCCAGCGCACTGCTGGATGCAAAGCTTGAGGACGCGTTTGGGTACCACAGCGCGACCACCAGCGGCGTGGACGTGGAGCAACTACTGCTCTCACACGTGGATACCGACGACGATGCCATGTCACTGCAGCTTGCGGCATTGGAGAGACCACTGGATGAGCCACGGACACGCAAGCACAGCCTGCAAGAGGCGCAAGCAAGCATGAAGGAGGGCCCCACGGCGCGAATGCGTGGCGCCCCCATGGGCAGTGGCTTTTGCCCGCTCCCAATCACACGCAAGCAGGTAGTGCTGCCGTCGCATACAGCCACGGCAGCACGCGAGCAGCAGCTCAGTAGCCTGCAGATCGCGGCCATGCTGCCGCCCAAGTACTTTGACGAGGCTCAGACATCTCCTCGCAAGCGGCGTGTGCACCGCTGCACATTTGGTGAACGTACGCGTCCCTTCTCGTTCCAGTCTGCATCATCGACCGCAGGAGCGTCACGGATGACGCCGTCACGCACACAAGCAGCCACGGCACCTGTTGTCCTGGTATCGTCGTTTCCATCGACTTCCTCGCGTCGAACGCTCTTCCAGGAGGAAGCGGATGGAGCTCCTCCTCCTTCTCCTCCTTTGCCGCCAGTAGTAGCACGAAAGCTGCCACTGCAACTGCCGCAGCATCAGCACCAGCACCAGCATCAGCGCCAGGCCCCGCTTCAGCCACAGGTACAGCAACAGCAACCCACACAGTCACGCCAGCTCGAGCCTGCGCCGCCAACGCATTTACGCAGCCAGGGTCCCATCAGTGCACAACAGGCTTTGAATGACGTACCCAGCAATGTCAAGATGCTACAGACACCTCGTTCTCCAATACCATCCAAGTGTGAAGCAGTTCGTGATGATACCCCGGAATCTGATGCAGTCCAGCCACCACAGACGCCTGTGCGAGCTTCATCGCAGCCTGTGAGTTCGTCGCTGACAACCTTCACAACGCCACAGTGGGGGAAACCGATCTGCGGCATTTCCGATGAATTGTCAGTGGATGGACGGCAAGAAGAACCAGTCTGCCAGACACCTCAACCGGGAACTACCGGGTTGCCGGCTTCCATCTCACCATGCTTTGAGAAGGCAGTAGTCGTGCATGCCAAGGATACGCCGGGTAAAGTGGACAAGTTCGAATGGACGATCCGCACGCGCGCAGCCAGCAAGCACGAGAGCCGTGAGATTATTCGTCCCCAGGTCCAGAAGCGTCGTGTTCGAGAAGAAGATTATTTCGACAGCGCTCACTACGACCACGCCAACGGTGGACATGCGCTCGGCAGTAAACAACCGCCCATGGGCACGGGTGAGCGTGCGCTGCCACCGCCGTATCTGCGTGGGCCGTCGAGCTCACCTCAGAAGCGGCGCGTACATTCGTCGACGTTTGGTTCTTTTGCACGCTCGTTTTCGTTCGCACTGTGCGATTAATGACAGGGGCGTGATTAGTTTATCTGTAAGAGGGGTTCTCGCTGGAGTATACGCGGTCATATCGCTACCCGGCTAGCGTCTCAAGTATGGCGGCAATCCGTGGGACAGAAGGATGACTACACCTAGCAGGTACTCATCATTCCATGGAGCGTCAAGATCCCTAGGTATGATCAATATTTTATTTTTGCTGCGCGTCGCTTGGTGCAGGCGATGACGCTAGCCATTCACCACATATCGCCCAAACATACTACGTGTAGCTCTCATTCTCATTTGCGGCAGGGTTGTCCGCACCAAGAAACCAACACTTTCTAACATGTCCACGCTACCTCCGACACCTGCGGGTGTGCTGGGCACGGCCACGTTGTTCCTGCGCCCGTTGCGTTACTTGTTCGATGTCGAAAACTCCGTCTCCATCCTTCAATCAAGACCGAATGGCAATACTACCGATGGGGTTCAAGTCGGTGCCATTCGTCTGGGCACCGTGCACGTTCATATCTCCATCGCCCCAGTCCTGGCTCCCGGTATGACCCACGATCCATTCAAGTATGAGCAGGACCAAGCGCATCCCCACCACCAATGGTGTGTGGATGCTGCCGCCGCAACGGATGCCGAGCACCTTGGTGACCTCATCGGCGGGTTCGTGTGCGTGCGGGTCCGCATGCATCCCGAGGGGGATGCCGCGCTATTGGCCGTGATGGCCACGCACATGCCACGGGTGCAGTATCAGCTCGCGCCAGCGCTCGAGACTTTCGTCACTCCCGTGGAGCATACGACCACGTTCAAGGTGTTAGTGACCGAGGACCTGGTCGCATACTTCAGTGAGATGGCAGTGCAGTTCCACTTCCTTCCTCCTCCGCCGCCGTCA
The DNA here is from genome assembly GCA_023336285.1 of Pythium grandisporangium. Taxonomy (NCBI): domain Eukaryota; phylum Oomycota; class Peronosporomycetes; order Pythiales; family Pythiaceae; genus Pythium; species Pythium grandisporangium. The sequence continues at coordinate 6,317 of JAADWT010001096.1, forward strand.
GTTGTGAAGCTGGCATCTCCTCGTGAGGACAAAAAATACCATCGGGACGAAGAAGACGAGCATTATAGGCATGAGGTCGACACGAGAGCGAACGAGGAAGCCGAGGCTGCGCGGATCGCGGCGACAAGTGCGGCGGCGTTGGCGGCCGAGAATGCAGCACGAGCTGCTCAGCTCGCATCGGCTGCCGCGACGGCGGCATTGGAGGCCTCGGCTCAACGAGAGCGGGATACTCTGACCCGTGAGCAAGAGCGAGAACGGGAACGAAAACAGGAGCGAGAGCGAGACATAGCACGAGAGCAAGAGCGAGAGCGGGAGCGTCTGCAGCTCGAGATACAGGCTCGTGCCGAGGCGCAGGCTCAAGCACTCGCACTCGCACGGGCTGAAAGCAAGAAAGGAGGTGATGACGAGGACCGACAGCGCGCGATTGAGCTCATGGCACTCAAGAAGGACCACGAGATGGAACTCCTGCGGTATACAGCCACGCTGGACAAGGAACGAGGTGAAAAAGAGCAGATCCTTCGCGCCAGCGGCAAGTTGGAGGAAGCCGTCCACGAAAAGCACGCCATCATCCAGCAATGCCACGAGCAGGCCGCACATATGGACCAGGCGATTGAGGTAAGTACTTCGGCCCAATCACCGGGGATATGGGCGGGCTTGGCGGTCTTTGCGGGTATGATCGCGCTTACCCGCAACGTGTTGTGCATGATTGGTGATGACATAGTTGCTCAAGGAGCGCATGGCCGGTGACGCCAAGGAACGTGAGGAAATGCAGCGACGGCTTCGTGTGCTGGAAGAAGAAAAACTTGAGCTTCTCAAGAAGAAGAGTCGCGCATGCGTCATCCAGTGACGCCCGCATCCATCTGGCAACCCAATGAGGAGGATGGAGGGCGAGGAAGCAAAGCATTTTATCATTGGGGTATATGCAAGTTACACAACCATCGCTACGATGGCGCATGGGCATTGGGATTGCGTTTACGTGTGATCGCGGCCAGCAATCGATCGTCGCGATGCAGTAACGCATACACGCGCAGCGCCGTATGTCCGTCTTGTAGATGGCGCGCGATGGCGCCCGGCTCGGTCTCGTGGCGACGCACGCGGATCAGCTCGCGCGCATTGAACAGAAGCTTGTGGCCCATACTGCGGTCTGGAAACGCGCGGGCTGTGCGCACCACCGCGCGGAACAGCGCCAGCACCGCGGCGCGCTGGGCTCCATGCGCATGCATCAGGATGGTACAGTAGCTGCCTATTTGTCTGTCTGTCTGTCGTTCTTCTCGTGCGGATTAGGCGTCTATCACTTGAGCAGCTGCTGCCACTTTGCAATGTGGGCGTAGCGCGGAGGATTGATTGGCTGAATCCTCGCGCACGGATGTTTATCAGAAGCAGTCGCGCTCTTCCAGTGCATCGTGTTTGGCTGAAATCGCGCGCGACTACGGGTTTTGATTGGCGGTATACACGTGTGGGCGGTCCATCATCATCGTCGCCAAGCCAAGTGATTGACTTCAACGCAGAGGCACTGCTGCATAAAGAAGAGGAGCACGCCCCATATATAAAAACACAACAACCAGCGTGCGTGTGCGGGTTCTAGTGCTGCCGCGGTTTCTCCTGCACTACGTCACGACATTTCGCAGCATTCCAGGTCGCGATCATTCCATTCGCTCAACCTTCACCACCACCGTCGCAAAGGAAGTCGCGCTAATGACTCGCACACGCTCCAGCTCGGCCATGGCTCGTCGTTCACCGGCGGCGCTCGCCATGCTCGTGGCCACCGCGCTGCTCATGGCTACAAGCTGCCGGGCCAAATTGGTACTGCCATCGCTCACGGCATTCACCGCTCAACGCGCGTACGTGATTGACTGCCAAAGCTCTTATTTTGGCAGCAAAAGCTGAATGATCTGTGGGTTTCTAATGGTTCTCTCTATTATCAATGGCAGCGCGCTACATGCGCGGCAGCTTGTGCATCGCAACGAGTGGGGCACGCTGTCGACGCTTTCACTCGAGTTTCCTGGTGCCCCCTTTGGTCACATCGTGTCATATAGCGGTACGGCATCGCCCTTCCCCATCCATGCAAGGTCGAAAGAGTTTGCAGACGGTGTCTTACTCTTGTTTTTTGGTGGTCGCTAACTCTATGTGCATGTGTATGCGTTTTACATGCATGATATTGCACTGTGGCAGATGGTGTGGGTTATTCGGCCAAGAACGCCACAGGCCAGCTCTTCTTCTACCTCACCGAGCTTGATGCCGCAGGTGCGTGCGTGCGTGTCTACTCCATTAGTCCCTATCGCCAGTGATGCTGTGGATGTTGGACTCACTCAGCTTGCCACCATGTCCTGCTCTCTGTAGCCAAGAACCTGGCAGCCAATCCGCGTGCCACGGTGACCATCTCCATGGCGCAGCAGGGTCCGCACGCGTGCAAGATGGATGTTGAGGACCCCACGTGCTGGAAGCTCACGCTGCTGGGCGACGTGCGTCCTGTGTCCAAGGATGATGAGGATAAACTCCGGTTGGCGCGTGCCGCGCTTTTCTCCAAGCATCCACAGATGGCCGAGTGGCCCACGAACCACGGTTTTTCTGTCTACTACCTCGAAGTGCAGACCATGGTGCTCCTGGACTTTTACGGCGGCGCCAAGCAGATCTCGCCCGAGGAGTATTACCACGTCTCGCTCTAGGGAGTTGATACAAGAGCAGCAGTAGCAACAACAACATCAACAATAGCCAGTACGCACGCAGCTCCCTGATATACGTCTTGTAGTGTTAACGAGTTTCATGTAGGAGGACAAGACGTCGTAAGCGCTTCTTCACCATCCTGGCGGATTTCAAGGAAATACTATGATGGAGGCCACATGCTGGCACGACAGGGAAACGTATCGTAATCATATTGTGTCTCTCCATGTCTTTTCGACAAACTGACGTGGGTGTTACTACTTGCGCAGCCCATCACTTTTGTTTTTGCGGAACAGTGATTGTTGCTAATACGCCCACTGCGAGGTGAGAATGATCAGAGGTGTGAACGACAGCCAGAAGAGCACATCCAGTGGACCCCAGGCCACCACGGGCACCTCATTCCCGGGATGACTGGCGCTGCGTGGGCGTGGCTTCCGTCGCGTGAAGAAGAGCACCATCCAGATGGAGAACATGACCAGGAACGAGAGGATGGGGATGAGCACGGCCTGAGGCGGCGCGTCCTGGAAGAGCACGCCCGGCGAGAACTTGACCCAGACGAGCACCTCGAACACGGCAATGGACAGGATCATCCACGCGTTTTGCCCCAGTCGTGTGCTCTCCGGGTTGGACAGGAACTCGTAGTACTGCCGACGATGAAGAAGGTGAGCACGACAAAAAGACAAGCAGCACGGAGGGGGGTGAGTGGTTCATGTTTGCTGATAGGTATTGCCGTCTGTTGCCATCGATTGACAAGAGCACTTACCTCGGCGGCGCCCGGGATGCCAATGAGGAACATGAGCGTGAGGCGGTAGGCGTTGAAGTTGCTCTCCTTGGGGATGCTGAGCGTGTTGAGCAGGAAGAAGGCGTTGAGCTCAACCACGAGGCATACGATGATGGCAAACACGATCTGTGCAAAGCGCTGGAAGCTCGAGAAGACCTCCCAATGGTACTGCGACCACGAGAGCGGTGTGAACTGGCTGAGCGCACGCACGAGCACGCCCTTCTTGGCCTCCTTCTTGCCCGACCAGTCATAGATCTTGGTCTCAAAGTAATGCAACGTGACACGACCCAGCGCCATACCCAACAGGTTGGCACCCAACATATCCAGCAGGAGCGAGTCCCAATAGCATTCCTGAAAGTCCGGGATCACAAACTGCAGCGCCAGTTCCAGCAATTCAAACGCGAGGCTCAGCACCCAGCACATGCGCCAGTCACGAAACATGCACATCTTGCCCCACCAGCCCGTGACATGTGCCACAAACCAGATACTGGACATGCCACGCTGCAGATTCGGACGTGACAATGTGCAATCCAATCGTTTGCCCGCGGGCGTCATGGTGGCGGCGTCCCGCCCCACCTCGGGGAACAAATATTGCATGCTGGCGATGGCACCACGGCGGTTCTGCACCGAGATGGCAGCCAATAGCACGAGGTAGATGACCGAGCAGCCGTGAACGACGCGCCAGAGACCCGGGTGTGGGCGCATCATGAGGCCGTCTCGGGTCTGCAAGAAGCAGTAGAGCAGGAAGATCAACGCACCGGTCAATAGCCCCGTGCGCACGTTCTCGGCCAGATCATTCGAGTCGTGCGTGTACGAGTAGTGCGCCACGGCGCAGACGCCCAGCAGGAGCACCACCACCTGCCGTGGCTGCTCGCGGAAGAGCAGCATCTGCTCCACGGCCGCGTCACCCTGCGCTCGACGGAACGCGTTCCCGCTGCGCACGCTCAGCGGCGACGTCAGTGACAGGGGAATGCGCTCCTCCATTGTTGTCTGTTGCTGTTGTTGCTGTTGCTGCTGCTGTTGCTGGCGCGTGGCCATGCGCTTCTTGGCGCTGGCGTAGAGCGCGCGCTCGACCCGCGCCCGTGTGGAGGGGCTGACGTCGCCGTCCTCGCTTTCCAGCTCGAGCTCGTGGGCGTCATGGAGCGGGAGGTCCTCGGCGTTGGCGTCTGCCGCTGGTACGTTGGCCAGGCGTGCGCTGTGGCGCCGCTGGCGTAGTGATGCCGCGCCCGTGGACTTGGCGCCCGCCATGGAAGATGCTGATGGCGGTGGAGGAGGGAGGAGGAGAGAGGTTGGAGGAGGGAGGGAGGACGGAGGAGGAGGAGGAGGCTCCTCCTCAAGGAGACTAATTGATTGATGTCTGTGTCCCCCCCCCCCCCCC
>JAADWT010001097.1:0-11130 GCA_023336285.1 Pythium grandisporangium
GCCCCCCCCCCCCCTCTCAATAAACGTCCCATTGGTGCTCTATTTGATGGCTACACTGTACTCTTGGATTGTGGTGGGCTCTAGGGGTTACAATTCGAATGTGTACTGTACCACGATTTGGCAAGGTCCACAGTAAAAAAACCACCTCGGTTGTCCTAATATCGAGTGAAAAAAACCTCGCAGCGGCGCCACGGGTGCGCCACCGCTTGCATTCGCTGCTGGACGGGGCAATCGCATGAACATGGAGATGCCCGCAAGCGCCGCCGCCTCGGCGCCGACGGAGCCGCAGGACGCACAGGATGCGCAGCAGGCCGCCACCACACAGGGCAAGGTGACGGGAATCATCTACCCGCCGCCCGATATCCGTGCGATTGTGGACAAGACGGCGCAGTTCGTGGCGCGCCATGGGCGCAGCTTTGAGCGCAAGATCGCGGGTGAGACGGCCTCGGCGCGGTTCGCGTTCCTCAAGGTATCGGACCCATACAACGCCTACTACGAGCATAAGGTAGAGACCTTCACGGAACAGAACGCGCTGGCAGCAAGCGCCAAGGAAGAGGAGAGCACGAAGCAACAGCAGAAGAAGGAGGAGGAGGAGAACGCGGCTGCGGCGCAACCGGAAGCGGCTGCCAACGGTACTGAGAACGTGGAGACTTCAGAGAAGGCGAGCGATCCATCAGTGACGACGAACGGTGGCCCCGTGGATGCCGTGGCGGAGGGCGACGTGGTGGTGGAGAAGAAGGCCGTGGAGGCCGTGACGGCCAAAGCCGCCAAGAAGCTGCGCGACGGCACGATGGTCGCGCCCGACGCGGAGCAGTTCAAGATCAAGCACCCACAGCTAAGCGCATTGGACCAGGAGATCATGTATGTCACGGCGCAGTACACGGCCGTGAGTGGGAAGACGTTCCTGGCTGGCCTGGCGACCCGTGAGCAGCGCAACCCGCAGTTTGATTTCCTCAAACCGACCCATGCGCTGTTTGCCTATTTCACGGCACTCGTGGAGAGCTATGCACTCGTCCTGGGCAAGAGTGAGGATCAAATGAAACGGTATGTGAGTGTGTGAGTGTGTCACCTATTGCGTTACGGCATCTGTGGGTGGTGGGATTGAATTGGCAAGATGGACTCATTTCTTTTGTGATTTGACTGTGTCATTAGGATAACGGATGGTATGAACCGTATGAAGGTCCTGGACCGATGTGTGCACCGCCTGGAATGGGTGCGGCAGGAGCAGGAGAAGAAAGACCGTGAGGCGGCCGAGCATGACGCTGAGCGACAGGCGTTGGCGCAGATCGACTGGCACGACTTTGTGGTGGTGGAGACCATCACGTTCAATGACGAAGAGGAAGCTGCCGCCGCGGCCGAGGCCGCGGAGCAGAAAGAATCAGATGACGAAGACATGGACATGGACATGGAGGATGATGACGAGGAGGACACGGCCAGTGTCAAAGTGGTGGAGAATTACGTGCCGCTAGCGACCTCGCAGGCCGCAACAAGTGCGGCGCCGGCCATGCTGAGCGTGGATGGCAAGGCCGTATCCTCGGCAGATGCCAATGAACACATGCGGATCCTGCTGATGAACCCCAAGTGGCGAGAAGAAACGCAGCGTCATCTCGAGAAACAAAAGGAAAGCTCGTATGCTGCCGGGGCTGCGATCGCGGATTCACTGCGGCGGTTTGCGACCAAGCGAGCCGATATTTTCTCCTCGTCAGCGGATGAGGAAGCTCGTCTGCAGCGCTTGCGCGACGAGCCAGCCCCGACGGCTGCAGTCCCTCAACCCGGCCAAGAGCAGGGTGATGATGATGAATATGGGGATGACGATGACGACGAGGATGAAAAGGATAAGTTGCAGCCAACGGGTGCTCCTGGTCTGGTCCCCCCGCCTCCTCCTCCTTCTGCGGCAGCCATGATGGGATTCGCTCCACCAGGATTACCACCAGGTGTGGCCCCAGGCGTGGGCATGAGCGGTCCTCCTGGAATACCTCCACCCCGATCATTCCCCGGAGGAGGACCTCCTCCTCCTCCTCGACCTGGTGCGTTTGGATTTGGCCCACCTGGACACGCCCCCGGAATGTTCCCTCCAGGGACATCGGGTCCACCAGGGGTAACCCCACCCATGGGCCCACCTGGTACAAGTTTCCCACCCCATGCTGGTCCCCCGGGTGTCACTGGCCCCTTGGCTTCGGATGGAGCCGCAGCAGCATCCTCTGCTACTACGGACTCGGGTGAACCAGCTACAAAACGCCAGCGCACGGAGGGTTCCTCCGCGCTACTCACAGAAGACGAATTTGCGGCTCTTCACCCGGTACGCCTCTGTCGTGGTTCAACGTCATCAGTTGCGTCTCTATACTGGTCCTCATATGCGTGCCGTTATCGTTATCGTTTTCTTTTTCCATTACAGGGCACTGTCAAACTTTCGGTCAAGGTCCCGAGTGACTCGGATAATGCGCAATGGAAGCTGGAGGGACAGACTTTGACCATGGAGATCGATGTCATGGACACAATGCGAACGCTCAAGGAGAAATTGATGGTAGGTGGTTTGCATGGCTGGCTCCATTTGTGTGTCTAAAAAGCAAGTTCTTGTCGTTGATTCAATACTATTGTGGGAATTTTGTGCATCCAGGGCGAACTCGGAGGCATGCCACTGAACAAGCAACAGCTCAAGGCACCGGTGGGCTTCCTCAAGGATGGCTTGACGTGCGCGCACTACAACTTTGTCAATGGAACCATGTTGGATTTGAGTGTGCGACAGCGTGGAGGCAGAAGATAAAGAGACAGGAAGCGCTCCAGGTGTGCACGATCAATACAACGAGGTCGAGTGGGAGAATAAAGCAACAGTATGTTATCATTCGTGGCAGCATCAGCTATAGCGCTTCACCGAACAGCGCTAGCTACTATTGGCGAGCTGATGTTGTTTTCCTTTTCGTTTGTCTGTTTACGCTTGGAGCTGTTCTTCCTTGGCGTCAATTTCTTCAGCGCATTTCACCATGTATTGCAGCTGGACAGCGTAATGCTTGGTGGCATCCAGATCCTTGTGCTGATCGTAAACGTCCCCGAGCTTTGCGATAATGGCATCAATCTTGGCAGCAATGCTTCGGCGCATCTCATCAAGTTCCTCAACGGTGTTCGCCTCGTCAATCTCCTCACTACATGCATCAGGTACACGTAATACCATTCATGCAAAGGTTGATTGTTAGGCATGTGCTCGACATTTTATCTAGAGGAGACAGATAGAGCAGTTGTGAATTTACCGAATCTCCATGGTTTGCATGAGCAGCTCCGGGTCCACTGCAGTACTGGAGCTCTCACTCAAGGCATCAATTCCATGAAGCGCCAACTGGAACGAACACCCAGTCAAACAGGCGTCAGTTTCTACCCCGTCAGACAAGCAACAATCCACCGTCATGGCTCAGTCGCACCAGGTATTTGACGCGTGTGTTTGGCGTCTTGAGCATGTTGTATGCGTCATTCACAACGGCTGCGTTCATGGCCGACAGCTCTTTCTCAAACTGTACCCACCAAGTAACAGATTTAAACAATCACCCAGTGAACGGGTCAGCTTGTTTGCATGTCGATCCCAAAAAATGTGGAGCCATTGGGCGGCAGTAATCATCGAGAGCACAAACCTCTGATTTGGAGCCGTAGAGGTCAGGGTGCAATCGCTTTTGCAGGTTCCAGTAGGTCTGTTCCATCTTGCGCTGCTCCAAGTTGAAATTCTTGGGCCTGCCACCGATCCACGCTTACAACTTTAAGCGAATTGCAAAAAACAACAACAACAACGTCATCAACAGCAATGTTTGCATACGTACAACTCAAAGAGTGCGAAATAATCGCAGTGCTGTCCGTCATGGAGCGGTTGGATGGCATTGCACGACTGACAAAAGAACGAGCAGCAATCCGTCGCATGGTGACACTTCCAGCAGCTACTATCTGTTGTTCGCGAGGTCCCCAACCAGTCCAGACACCGCGCACGACAAGCATTTAGTAGTGCGTTAGCCACCACTGTTTATCCGCACGCCCCTCCGAGGTGCTATCTGCTTTTTTCTGTGTTCTGCAACAGAGACAGACAAAGCATACCTTCATGCTCCGCGACCTGTGCAAATCGTCGTGTGGATGCCGCGGTGGGCGCCTGCACCTTGACGGGAACACGCAGGGAGCGGCGGAGTAAAGCGCGGCGAAGAATATTGGTCGTGGTTCGTAATAGGTGTTCACTTTCCAGTGGAAGCCGAGGACTGTGAACGCAGACGAGCTGGGACACCGCCCGCCCAAAACACACGCACACACACACACTCTCTCTCTTTCTGATGTGCATACATTCGTACAACCTGTGGACTGTGTAGTAATACTATTCGGTAGAAGTTAACTTATTCAGAAATGATTACGCCTTCAAGCGCTGGGGCAAGCGAGTTCGTGTTCTCCGCGACCACGTCCGCCTTCGTCTCCATGTCTGTCTTCTCCGTCATCACGCCGCCCATGTTCACGGATGTGGTCATGCTTGACGCAAGCGGCGACGCAGGTGGAGGAGGAGGAAATGAGAGCACGACTTTCTTGCCGTTGAGCGTATCTCGAAGGATTTGATTGGCGGCGCGATGCAGATCGAAGCGCCCGCGCTTGAGGTGGAACCCTCGCTGCTTGGCGTACGACTCGCAGAGTGTGTAGGGCGACCATCCTGCCAGCATAGACAAGCAATGGTATATGATCAGTAAAGAGCCCAAGCACACCATACGACTACAGAGATATGAAAAGATGGACACGTACCGTCGCCGATATCATCATCTTCTACGGGGGTGAGCTTGTACACGACGTGCATGGGTGGATCACAGTTCTCTGCGATAAAGCGCACCGCGCTAAAGGCTTCACGTGTCTGCGCGATTGGGAAGCTGCCAAACAAAATCTGCAAGAGCACAGGCACGTTGAGCCGTGGGAAGACCACCCCGGGGCAGTCACAGACCTGCACCTTATTGAATGCGCCACCACACGTCAAGAGATCATCGTGCTGTACCAGGTAATGCGTTTGCAAATGCTTGGTGTGCCCAGGCGTTGGCGAAACGCTGACCAGTTTGCGTCCAAAGAGGTTGTTGAGTAACGAACTCTTGCCCACATTGGGCTCTCCGACAAACCCGATTGTGAGCGTGGTGGTATCCACCTGCCGCACCACCTCACGTATCTCCATGTCAATTGTTCCAGCGACTTGCGCAATCGTGCGTAGCAGTAGTGTATTGCTGGCCTCGATCTGCTCGCTGTTGTACGAAATCACGGGGATATTGCCCGCATAGCGATGACCCACGTATGCCTCCCAACTGGCCACGCGCTCGGGTGACACGAGGTCGGCCTTCGTAAGTACGATCACGATTCGCTTGGCAGGCAAAGCATCACGCACATGCGTGATCAGCTGCTCACTGAGGTGCAGCACGGGGCAGCGCGCATCAGCGAGGTGCACGACTACATCTGAGCGCTCGATTGTCCGCCACAACTGCCGCCAGACTTCAATATTGCGTTCAAAGAGGTTGCAGCGGCCTCGCGTCAGGTGATCCTCGCGTTGCGCAGTGTCCAGCGCCTGCAGCCACGCATGGTAGGCGCGGTCCTCGGCTTCAATCAGCTCGTCGGGCGTCATGTCATGCGACCATTGCGGTTTCACGAGCATGGCCGGCTGGTTGCGTGCATCCTGGATGCCGTACGCATAAATGCCCAGCGAATGGCCGCGGTCTGGTGCATACACGAGCGCGCGTGTGGCATCCCGCTTCCGCGCCTCAATGTCGTCGCGCGATTCGGCTTGGAAGACGGTGCGCAAGTCTCCTCGTCCAGTCTTCAACCGAATATTACAGTATAGATTAGAATCCAAACGAGATGATCAGCCCCACAGCAAATGAGCCAGAGCTCTGTTATACGACATCCAACGTACCGACGGTAAGGGTGTCACCGCATTAGCTTCGTCACTAGTGGCTTGCATGCGGTGCTTGCCGTCGTCATCCCAGTCGAACGCAGCCTGCCCTCGGCGTTGTTCCCGCTTGTCCTTGATCTAGAGGGGAAGTGCAAGCGTCAGCACCGTCACCTGCTACAGAAGGCAAGTAATGCATTACGACATGGGCGCAGCAGCGGCCGGTGGTGTTGGCCATATGTATACCTGCTGCTTCTTGGCCTTGCCACTGAAGGGCTTCTTGCGCGTCATGCTGCGGCGCTCTGTGTCCTTCTGTGATGGTTTTGCGTTATGACAAGGTTGATCGTCTTTGAGCGATACGGTATCGAACTCACCAAAGTAAACAACCGCTTTCACCGATCTAGTTAGCGTAAATAACCGTATTCTTCATTCTTCAACCAGGAAAAATGAGCCATCGACTCGATCCACACGTTGTGAAAATGTGTTGTGGACCACAACACACGTTTCTCCTTTTTGGCTGCTTGGGTTGAAGGTGGGATACGCTATGTCAGTAGATTATGAGCAACATCATCATCATACAAACTCGGAATGTTGCCATCTCCATCTTCACGAGGGAATGATGGAGATGGCAAGATTCCGGATTCGTATGATGTTGATGTTGTTCATAATCTACTGAAGTACGACTTTGCGTGAGAGTCACACGGCAATGCAGCATTGCTTTCTCTCTCAAGTGCGTGCAGGTACGTGCACCCCCAGAGCACTACTGGAGTTTCGCAAGACTTCAGCGCGTCTTGCCATCTCTATCATTTCCAATTTGATCATTTCCAATTTGACCACCAAGAAAACACACATGTTCGAGCAAGACCACCACAAGACGATGAACGAGAAGCTTTCGAAGGCAGCAGCAGTAAGCGGCATACAGGGGACCGGCCAGGTTGATGAGAGCGGCATCCGGGTCGGGGGATGGGATGCCCCGTTTTTCGGTTGTTTTACCCACTTGGTGCCCAACGGATTTATGGCAATGTGGTTTCCGTTTGTCTCGTTGGCACAAATCGCCCACCGCACAGGAATCGCTCGCTATAGCGTTGTGTTGCTTCCGTTCCTGGTGATGTATATCATCGCGGTCATCTTTGTCGTTGTCATAAGTATGTACGACACGGATGGGGCCGCACATGAGAGCATGACGAACAGCACGATGGCAATCTCTGATGGTGATTCGGCCGACTCCGATGGTAAAAACACAGCCAACCGTGTCGTGGGCGCGATGTTTTCGTTGCTGGGTCTGACGTACGCGGTCGCTCTCTGTCGATTCCGCGCCAAAATTCGTGAGCGCTTCCAGATCCCTGGGACTGGTTGTGAGGACTTTTGCGCCGCGTTCTGGTGCTCATGCTGCACGATCGCCCAGATGGCGACCCATGTGAAGAGTTATAAGGCCAGAAGCTGCAACTTTGGACCCCCGGATACCCTCCAGGCGTATTTGTAAGCTGCTTTTGTCGCTCATGAATACGTACGACTTGCAATCTTCTACCTTGACAAGCATTCCCAGAAGAAAAGAGAACTGGGTCAATGCAAACAAAAATACAACTCAAAAATCAAAACAATATCCGATTCTCGTCCATACTCACCAACTAATTTAATTCACGGCATCGTCCTCCGTCTGTCGTTCCATCCAGAACTGGATGACATGTGGTTGCAAGAGCATTCCGTATAGACCCCTCTACTGGTGTCCAAAGGCTCGAAATGTCTAGCCAATTCTCGATGCCAGGAAGGTGAAATTTGTAGTGCTTGATGTGAATGAGAGAGACCATTTCCACAAAGAAAACAACCAAAAACCAAAAATATTTATGAAATTTATGAAATACTACCGTTAACTTGTTCAAGAATGCAAAGTGATATCATATACTACGAGTGGACAAATCGCATCGAAGATGGAACGACACGGCATCTTCACTTGCGCGACGGTGTAGAAGCCCCCGGACGGCGCACACTACTGGAGGCATTGACGGTCGGCGTGAACGTGCAGTTGCGAAGCTCACGCTCCTCTCGCATGCGTTGCAGCTTGGCGCTGCGCTTCCGCATGTACTCCGGGTCGTAGAGCCTGCTCGAGACATTGCTCACCCCATCCGTCTTGGCCGAGAGCATGGAGCTCGCGGACGACGACCCCACCGAGTTTCGTGAGCACAGCGACGAGCGGTTCGTGATGCGCGGTGCCAGTGGTATATTGAAGCTCTCCTGGCGGTCGCGCATGGCCTTGAGCTTCATGTCGCGGTTCTTAAAGTAATCCGGCTGGTAGAGCCGTGAAAACACGGCGCCACCATCCGTGCGCGCCGAGGTGCGTGACTTGTGGGAGCCCGTCACGGAGCCTTCATACTTGCGTGCACGATGCGCCTCCTGTGGGGCCCGCAGCAATGAGATGTTTTCTCTCGTCAGCGCCGCGATCCGCGTCGGTTTGGGGGCTGTTTCCGGGTTGCGCGACCGCGACTCGCTCTTGTCCTCGGGCAGAGCCGCGTCGGAGGAGAAGGACAAGTTGAGGTCCGATCGGTTGAGCAGGTCGTCGCCCACGAGGCTGCCCGTGCGGCGATGGCGCGCAATGCCCACGTGGCTACCGCCCAGTCCACGCTGCCGCTTACTGGGCGTGGCGGTCGCGCTGTCGTCCAGTCCATCCAAGGGCTCAATGTCGGCATTCGCCACGCCCTCCAGCTGGCGCACGGTGGAGTGCAGACGCCCCACTTCACGCAGAAGCTCACTCACGGATGGCAGCGGTGATGCCGGTGACATGAGGTCGTCATCGTCGTCGTCGTGCTCGTCCTCGTCCTCCAGGAAGAGCCGGCGAATCGGCATCCCCGTGGAGGTGGTCGATGCAGCCGTGTCCGCGGCCTTGCCCCCGCGATGCAGCGGCGGGGGGGACGACATCTGCGGACTCACGGCCGCCATCGCTGATCCTCGTCGGCCTCTGGCTCCTGTGGCAAGATGGCGCCAATGAGGAGGATCACGAAGAAGTGTAGGCCGAGAGATGGACGGAAGCGAGCCAGCAGGACGAAGAAGAAGAAAAATGGCGGCGGGCGAGTACTTTCACTTCCCCAAACAGTGCGCGGTGGGGCACAATTATAAGCCCATAGAACCCACACACATGGATGGCTACATATGTAATTTGACTGTTCAGTCCTTCCATTTCAGGGGTACTTTGGTAATTTGAGAGGAAATGAGCGGTGAGTTAGCTCTTTGGGGGGCTTTTTCGGCGGGTTTTTGCATCAAGTGGCAGTGGCAGTGGCAGTCGCCACAAAGAGACCGTGGAAGGGTACAGGCATCTTCGCTTGCTCACGGTGGGCCGGATCGCATCGAGGGCACGACGCCAGAGACAGAGAGAGATACCTACATACGTACACAGCACACCACGCTGACTGGAGAGAGCGTCGTGGGATGTCGGGGCGTGCGAAGGAATTGCCGCTGGCCAAGGCCAAGGGCGGAGGAGGAAGCGGAGGAGGAGGCGGAGGTGGAGGCCACCACAAGGCACGGGGCAAGGAGATGGGCCACGACCATCACGGCGCCGCGAGCGGGACGGCGGTGCTCAAGGAGGTGGGTCCCATGGTGGGTACGGCCGGTCCCGCCACGGCGTCGCCGCTGGTGACTGGCGAGGCCGGCGGCAATGGCGCCTCAAACGCGACGACGACCGCTGCTGCCGCCGCGAAGAACAGCGCCAGTAGCAGCAACAACAACAGCACAAACGCCAACACCAACTCTGGTAACAACAACAACAACAACAGCAAGAGTAAAAGTAACAACGGAGAGACTGGTGTGGTAGCGGCTGCCCCGGAGAACCAACGCAACAGTCAGCGGTCCGGTAATGGCAGTGGCAACACCAACGCCAACGCCAACTCTAACGCCAACGCCACGTCCAAGGTGAATGGTACCTCCAACGGAAATTCCAGTCCCAGCACCAATGCGAACGCGAACGCGAACGCCAAGGATAATAACCCCAGCCTCAACGCCAACGCGAGCATGAGCACCAACGCTACCGCCAAGGCAAATACCAACACAAACGCCGACACCAACACCAATACCAACGCCAACACGAACGCTAAAACCAACCCCGACGCCAATACGAACACCAAAACCAACGCCGACACCAGCGTCACCGCCAACGCCACCGCCACGGCCAAGGCTGCGCCCATGACGAAGTCCACTACCGAGTCCACTGCCACTGCCAATACCAAGCTGCATGCAAAGCCGCATACCAATGGAAGAAGAAGCACGGACGTGACGTCCGAGCTGGAGGCGCGCCAGGCTGGGGTGCAGCGCATTGTCCCGGACCGTCTGCCCCCGTCGTCAACATCCTCGAGCGTGGGCTGCTTCCGCTGCGGCCTTGGTGACTCGGCCAGTAATGAAATGATGACGTGCCGCTACTGCGGGGGCGTGTTCCACGCGGCCTGCGTGGACCTGCCACAGACGCCCGAGGAAGGGGAGTTTTTCTGCCGATGGACCTGCTTCACGACCTTCCGCAAGCAACAGCAGCGTGAGCCACCAACGGGACGACCACAGCACGAGTTCCCCACCCTGGCGACCCGCGTGCAGCGCGTGCTGGCCGCGGAGATGCCCACGGCCAGTCGGCAGAGCCATAGCCGCAGCCATAGTCATAGCCACAGCCATAGGCAGGGTCAGGCCCACAACAGCCCCATGGCCATGCACATGAGCAGGCCCATGGGGGCGGGAACGGCTCCGCCGGGCGTCGTACCCCCACGCACCACCACGAGTGGGCATGCCAATGCCAATGCCAATGCAGTGGGCAGCTCCATGGCGGGGGAGTTGCAGGCGAGTGAGCTGGCACGCCTGCGGGAGCGCAAGCGAGCGCTGCAGCTTGCCGGCAAGAGCGGGTTGGACCCACGGTCCCGCAGCGCCAGCCCGTTTGAGCCGGAGCGGGTCGCGGGCAATGGGTATGTTGGCGCTGTGGCTGGCCGTCCTCGCAAGCCGTTGGTGGCATCCTCCACGGTCAACTCGCCTGTGCAGGGCAATGCATTGCTCATGGCCGCACAGGCGCAGGTACAGGCCGCTCGTGACCGGTTTGCGGCACGACCACAAGCACCACCTCAGCAGCAGCACCGGCCACAACACCACCACCAACAGCAACAACAGCAGCTGCAACGGCCACAGCAGCAGCAACAACAACAGCATCAGCGCTGGCAACATCTCCAGCAGCAGCAGCCTCATCCTCATCCTCATCTTCAGCAGCAACAGCAACAGCGGCAGCAACAGCAACAGCA
>JAADWT010001098.1:0-11127 GCA_023336285.1 Pythium grandisporangium
AAGGCTGTACAGCAAAGCACTGGGTGTATCGCCATGGGTCCAATGCTGCAAGGCCTGCGCAAGCCAGTTAATGATCTGAGTCGCGGAGCGACTGTCAAGGATATTGTGACGACCGTAGCTATCACTGCTATTCAAGCGGAGTGGATGCTCGGTCAGCAGGTCGTCTCGAAGGAGTCCGTGGAGAAGTTGTTGGCGTAGGAAAAACTACACCAGTATGCGATAGAGCGAATTGAAAGACAGAGCGATGACAGATAGATAGATGGAAGGATGGAGAAGAAACAGCGAGTAGTCACACCAACCACGCACTCATTTCACACGATAGACGTTGGCATTTTATTGTTATGCGAAGAGTGGGCACATGGACCATTTCCACATTCGCACAGCTAAACGTAGATGGATATTGAAACACTGTGCAATGTAGACTCGGTCCTCACTGGTACCAGTCGAAACAAGCAAACAAAAAACAAAACGATATTGAGCTCACATCTCATCATAGTGGTGCGTTGCAATGAATCAAGGCTGACATTATTACCAAAAGTACATTTTCGTCAGGCTTTCTGTCTGAAGCGCTGTGCCCTCTGTCACGAGTTATGACGACGCGAATCAATCGCCCTGGTCATGCTGGCTCTACCTCATCTTGCTCGCAGGTGACGTGGACCAGGAAGCTGCACAAGAGGTTATCCACTCGGTCGCTTTTTCTAAATGAATCTGAAGTGAATACTTGGGTAAAACCAGCCGTCAACAACACATTCAAACGCTTCTTTTCTATTGGACCCCACCGCTTGGCCTTCGTCACAACATTTCACTGTGCGTCTTGCAGCAAGCGGATCTGGTCCTCCTTGGTAAGTGCAATGCGGCCCCGCCATTGGTCACGCAGTCGCAGTGGTTGGTTCATCACGAGCGCTTCCACGAGAGACTCGGCATCAGCTCGCTCGTTCAGGAGGCCAAACCAGTCTCCACCGGGGTACGTGATGCAGTTGGCCGCATAGCGGTGACCACCAAAGTGGCTGGCGCTATATAGATACATGGGCACGCACCGGTCCGCGGCGATGGCGTCGAGCCACTCCAGTAGCTTGGGCCCATTGCATCCGCAGCGGAAATCTCTGTGTGGGTGGGTGGGTTAGTGGCGGTGGTGGTGGAAGAGCGGAGGCCAGCCATGAGCACACTGGTCAGTAACAACAACAAAGTGAAGGAACAAGGAGTATCCGTATGAGCAAGAACTCACCTCTGTTCATGCGCACAGACGAGAACGTGGTGGCCCGTTGCCAGCGGATCAAACGTCAGCTGCCTATAGTTCATGGTGTACGGGCACAAGCAACTCATGACTGTCAAAAAATCAACCACAGCAATAGCAACAAGAATACAATGCCCGTCGAGGAACGCATGTAGGCGACGTACAACTGCTGAAGCATGGTCTGCATGTCCACCTCGGGCTGAAGAAGCTGCGCCACCATGGTGGGCACTGGTCGCCATGAAACATACAGCAAAGGCATCAATGCAATCCCCCTTTTAGTAGCGGTTGGCTGGAAGCGCATCGGGCTTCATGCAAGCCGCCACCCTCTAATAAAATACCCACCATGCGTCGCCGTGACATCCTTGACACGGATTTGCTCCGGAAAGATGATCAAGTCATGCGTGTCGGCCTGTTCTGGTGCCAGTGACGCTATCGCAGCTGCATCATCATCCTCGCCATCGGCACATGTCCCAGCACCACCAAAAGGGGTGCCAGCGATGATCGTGAGCGGCGATTCCTTGATGTTCTGGACATGAGGCAGCGCCGCCGCCACGTATGACGCCAATACGTGGTCGGAGAACTCGAGCTTCTTAGGCCACGACCGCGGCGCTGATGATTCAGCATCCACCACCATGAGCTGCCGCGTGTAAAACTAGTATAGTGCCGCCGCCATCACCATCACCACCATCACCAATAACAACAGCAAACGTTCGTTTAGCATGCCTCCAGCCCATTCGATCCCTATGGAGCCTGTGGAGAGGGCAACATGCTCGACGTACTGGCGCCGTGCCCTCAATCGCCGTGGTCTGCAGACGTTCGGAGCGTCGCGGCGCGCGTCGTGTCGCGGCGGCATCGCCGTTCCGTCCACTGGCGACAGTGGTCGAGCTGGAAATGGAGCGCACGTGGCTACGCAGCAGCGCGCGCTGGCGAAGAAGAAGAAGCATGGCGATGGATGGCGTCGTGTGCGTATGTACCCGTGTGTACGTGTGTGAGGCTGTCGGCACCGGCGCACAGAGCAGCAGTGAGCGACCAATGCGCTTGGTGGAATGCCCTCTCGCGAACTCCGTCGGTAAAGCGTCACTGAGGTAGGTGGTGATCGATTCGATCGGATCACCATCATTCAAACACGTTGGCCATCATCAACTAAGCCGATACGATGATGATGTTTACGGCATGGCGTTAACTTAGTTTGTTCGTCGCGAGATTGGAGTATGATCGCCGCGCTACTACTACCTTCAGGGAAAATAGCTGATTCGCATAAACCTTTGCCCTGGAGTGTCCGTACATATATTAACTTATAGCAGTATGTAGCTCGAGTTCAGCGTTGGTGTACACTGTAGTCGATCGGTAAAAGCGTGAAAGGAGGGTGGGTGCATGCTTACTTACAGCTCGTCACGTGGATGGCTCTCCATCAGTTTTTCGTACGCGTGCTGGATCTCATAGAACGTGCCAGTGGCCTGGTCCAGATCGTCGCCGCTATACTTGTCTGGGTGCCACTGCAGCACGAGCTGGCGGTAGGCAGCCTTGATCTCGCGAGGTGACGCGCCAGGCGCCACACCCAGCACGCGCAGGTACCGCGAGCGACCCGATACGTCCATGTTGGTCTCTCGTAGCTTCTCCCATTTCGTCTCAAAGTTAACATTCTCCTGGTCTGAAAACAATACGTCCGCCAGCGTCTCGAGGAGAAGCTGCAACTCCTCGGAGCGGAGCACGTTCTCGGTGACTTCATAGGCCGTGAACGTCTGCGCTCGGCCATCCACCTCGAGCACCACCGTACCGTGAAATACAAGCGCCGTGCCCATGGCGCTCGCACTCAGTGCCAATAGTGCCCAGTACGTGAGCAGCGTCTTCCACCAGCAGCACCTGGGTCGTTGGTTGAGCGTTGGTTGCTTCTGGGCATCGCAATCCGAACGCAAAGCAAATACATCCATGGGGAAAGCCTCTTGAATGCCATCAAAACACCACGCACGCGTCGTTGCATACGCCGCGCCACCCGCAATAATGGCGAGCGACTTAACTAGTCGATAGGATACGTGGTCATAGCTTTGGCCATACAAGTAGTAGCTCGGTAGAACCAATGACGCGATGACGGTCAGGATGGCTCCCAGAGATGCCCTCGTATTCTCTCGCAGCGCGTCCCCGGTCATCTGGATACTACAGGCAGCACCAGCAATAAACAAAAGCTCATAGCATATTCCAGGTGCGCCGCTCGGAAGCAGGCACGACGCGATCGTGCCGGCGAAGTGAGCGAGTCCGATTTGCATCGCCAGCGCAAGCCATTCCACTGGCGGGGATGCTAGCCGCTTCGGGTTCCACTGGCCACTAGCGTCACTCCTCGCGTTCGCGTAGCGCACGTATTCGGGCATGGTGAGAAAATCGCGAAGCCACCCGAATCCCCAGCCATTGCAGGTGACTGTATGCACGAAGGCCGCACCGGGGCGATTCAGGTACAGGTGATGGAGCCCATAGAGACCACCCGTGAGCCAGAGCAGGTACGCCACAGATGTATGCTTGGTCATCGCGATGCACTCGCCGCGGTGAAAGCGCCGAAATGAACCCAGCGACGGACGTCATCGTCGTTGGAGCTTGAGCAGTCAATCAAACCATCCATCCATGGCCCATGGGATTGACGGCGACAGTTGGTGGGTTGTGATCTGCCACGTCAAAATGACTCACACAAACATCCGAAAAGGCACTCAAATACCGATGAGGAACCGGTATTTCGGTAATTGTCGTCTGATACGTATCTGTGGTGTCTGTGTCCTTTCATGATCGCTCGCCACATTGCAGCCGCTCTTGGTGATGGACATGCACTCGCCGCAGCAGGGTGGCCGGGAAAAGGAGACGGAGGCGTTCCAAGTGCGCGCCGAGCTGTACTCGCCCGCGCGGCTGCCCCCACAGGTCTATCAGCTGCACCGCACGCGCGAGCTGGTGGCTGAGGTGGTGGCGCAGCAGTGCTGGCTCGTGGCGCTCACCCTATCGCGCGTCCGCCACACCCATGAACATGCCCACGACAGCAGCAGCAGCCGTGGTGGACCACTACCACGGGTGGGCGTGATTGGGGGCGGGTACATGGGGTGTACCATCGTGATGGCGCTCCTGAACCACCAGTTCCCCGCTGACCGGATCATCATGTCTACGCGCCAGCCCGAGCGCGTGCCGAGATGCGCGGCACTGGCCGAGCCATTGCACCAGCACTGGTTCCAGTCCGTGGCTCGTGTGCATGACAACGCACGCGTCAGTCGAGAGTGTGAGCTGCTGATCGTGTGTGTGCCGCCACCTCAGCTCAAAAGCGTCGCGATTCAAATCAAGCACGCGCTGGGTGTGGCCGACAGCGGGACCGTGCTCCTGAGCGTGCTCTGCGCGACGCCCATCGAGACCCTGCGAAAGGCCTGCGGCACCAAGCTCGTGGTGCGAAGCTGTGTGGACGTGGATGACCTAGGGACACGTGTGGCTGAGCGGGGCACTTTCAGTGACTGTAGCAGCAATGTCAAGGTGCCTTCCATGCTGCAGGACTTTCGAGCCACGAGCAAGCACGACACGTTGGGCATCGCAGTCGAGCATCTCGGTACGGAAACGCTTCGCCCCCCTGTCCGTCCATACTCGCTGGGGTCTCGTTGTGCAAGTCGTACTACCACTAAGCGATCGGTGTGTTGCTGGCTCTATAGGTAGCCGACCCGATGCCGTGGCTGTGTTGGCGCAGGTGCTGCAAGAGCTGGTGCTGCGCCTCGACCCGTCGGTCACGTTATCGCAAGCCCAAGAGAGCGTGAGCACTGTACTCTATGGAGCCACTGCCTCTGGAAACAATTGTGATGGCGAGAGCAACAGGGATGAACACGAAACGTCCAGCGCACCATGTGGCCCTCGCGACTCTAAGCCCTCCTCCTCCTCCTCTTTGGTCATAGGAGACACCGGTTTGGCGTGGCCTTCAATCTGGGGCACGCATCTTGAGCTGCTGCAGACCCGGTTATCACAAGCCGTTCAGACCCAAACCCGCGAGGCTTAACAACACGACGGAAACGAACAACAATGAGACGCGACAATTAGCCGCATCACACGCAGGACGCTATCATGGTGGATGCATGGGAACTCATTCCACCACCGCTGTGGCTCTCATGTGCATGCGATACCAATCACACCCTGTACAATACAGTCAGTAGACCCACTCATCTCGACCGAGCTGGACTTTTTCAATTGAAGAACCCTCACGACGAGACGAGTGCCCATTCAAATCTTCTCCAAGGTTACAACGCAATTGAGACTGATGTGAGTGAAGTGATTGACTGTCGATCGGGTATCGACACGGAGGGTGCGGGGGCAGATCTTTTCTGGAGGAGTGGATCCATCCATTCAGTCCCTGCGATCTTGGATACATTCGGTTGCTGGTCTGACTGGCCAGCCAACGTACGGTATTGAAGTACAGAGGTCCAGTTCACTTGCTCACATCAGTCGCACCACCGCGTCCCTTGCGATGTGACGACGGACGGCGCTAATGTCAGTACATGCGGGACGCGCTGGGCCACACTTTGGTGTTGGCGACTCTCCGGCACGAAGCACCAGCTGGAGAACAGGATTCAGCCAATGACATGAGAGAAGAAGATATTTTGGCCAATCCAACGGATATATTTTGGGGTTTCACACAGTGCAAGAACCACATGGCTGGGATTCGTCTCAATTAGCCTGAACGTCCCCGTCCCCCAGGTCCTCTACAGCGTCCTCAAAACTAAACTAATCTAAGATGAGAACAGAGAAAAAAAAAGAAATCAGACCCCATTCGATTCGACGGAAGAGACGAGAGCCGAGGTCTTGGGGGTCATCCTCCGTAAGCAAATGCTGAAAGCACGGGGTCCTCTCTGCATGCTTGTCTTCATCCACGGATCCTCCCGCCCTCCTCTTCGTGTTCTTCCTCCTCCTCTTCTTCATCTTCGTCTTCCTCGGGGTGGAATCGACTTGGCGGGCTGGCTTCGAGAAGGCTAATCAGCATTTCTTTCGCCCCTTGATTGGCAAACCCCCTCGTGCCCATCTCTACCACGCGCGTCTGCACCACGTGGTGGCCTGGCCGCATCAGCAGATCCGCCAGCCACACTCACTCTCACTCTCCCTCACGCTCAAACTCAAGGAGGCAGAGACAGAGGCAGACCCAGTGGAAGCGTAACCCCACCACCGCCTGCCTGCCCTCTCTCGCGCTCGCTCTCGCTCTCTCTCACACACACGCAGCCCCAGTCTCAATACCGCAAGCCCAGCCCAGCCCAGCCAAGGCAAGCCACGCCACACCACGCCCTCCAGTCTCGACGGTCTCTCTCTCTCTCTCTCTCTCGTTCTCGGGTTTCGTATCGGTCTCGCTCTTGGTCGCGCGTCGTTGTTCGCTGCCAGGCCTCAACTCCACGACCGCCATCTCTGGGCCAGGGCATTCACCAAGTTGCCATCCACCGCTCGCAGGCAGTCAATCAGTCGTTTGGTTCAGACGTCTGCATCGGACGGGTTTCTCGGTCAATCCATCCATCCATCCGCCTCATTCTTCCATCGCTTCCGCGATCCGATCCAGCCAGGGGTACACGAGGTTACGCGAATCAAATCAAATCGGATAGCCAACCTCTCAGGGTACACTCATTCCGCAACCACCCACCCACCCTCCCGCCTCCATCATGAACAACACGATGGCTGATTTCGACACCGACATGACCAGCACGGGCGCTTCCTCCACTGGTGCATCGGCCACGACCACGGCCACCGCCACGCCCATGGCCATGGCGACGTCGCCGTCCGCCAGCAGCAGCACCAGCAGCAGTAGCAGCGGGGGCAGCGCGCGCTCGCGACTGGCAGCGCGGCGCCTGCGCGTGGTCACGGAGCCACGCGCCAGCAACAAGATGCACCACACGCGGTCGCTGAGCGAGCTCATCCTGCTGTCGCCGCGCAGCTCCCCGCGGATCACGCCGCGTCGGTACAAGCGGTTGGCCATGGACATTGAAGTAAGCTCAAGCTTTGCCGCTGGGGAAGGTACGGTCGATCTGCTCGCGGGCGCGTACCCTCGTTCCCGAGCGTTCTCGGAGAGTAACCAGGACCCGCATCAGCTCAACCAAGAGGAGGAGGAGGAGAACGAAGAGGACGACGAGGAGGACGAGTTTGAGAACCAAGTCAATGAAGAGGAGGAAGAGGAGGAAGGGGAGGAGGACGACGACGACGACGACGTGGAGGCGCAGTACGGCTACCATGCGCTGGACAACGATGTCGAGGCCATGGAGGAGGAGGATGAGGACGAGGAAGAGACCATGGGTGTGCAGGGGGACGACGCACAGATGGAGGAGATCGAGTCGATGGCCGGCCAGGACGTGAACGTGTCCTCCTCTTCCTCCGCCATGGAGCAGAACGACGGTGACCTTCCTGCGCCAGAGGAAGAGCCCGAGCCATTGAGCGCCAACCAGGTCGACGCCGACATGACCACCACCTCCTCCTCCGCCATGGAGCCCGCCGTCGAGGATGACCGCGATCGGTCCGTTGGCGGCGTGATTGACATGCTGTTTGAGATCCACTCGGCGCTCAAGACCAAGCACCTGGGTCAGCGCACGGCGGCCTCAGCGCTGGCCGCGTCCAACCTTGTGTCCAAGCTGGCGTACCCGACCCCGACGCCCATGCCCCGCGACGAACAGATGGAAACACTGGAGAACACGAGGCGTATGCTGGAATGCGCCATCTGCCAGGAGGTATTCACGGGCGCCACCGAGGCCACGTGCTGTGGGCAAATCTTTTGCAAGGATTGCATTGAGCGCTGGGTGAGCGAGCGTGGCTCGTGCCCCATGTGCCGCGAGAATATTGGGTTTTCACTACTGGTGGCGTCGCGCCACGCGCAGCGCATGGCCAATGAGATGAAAGTGGCGTGTTCGTACTGCTCGCTGTCGCTCAAGAAGGCCATGCTAAGTGATCACATGGCTGTGTGTGACTTGGCCCCCGTGGAACCGCCTCCGCCCGCGGACGTGGCGCTGCGCCACTTGTTGGTGGCAACGGCGCGTCTCAATGTGGCGTTCTTGCAGCGCTTCTTGTTGGCGCCGTCGCCGCCACAGGCGCTCATGACGCAGTGCTACATCCGCACGCGTGGTGGGGGTCACTACGAGCTGTACACGCAGGACACGGACACGCTGTTGCTCACGGCCGTGCGCCGCCGCCAGTACGACATGTCGGTCACGTTCCAGCTGTTCCTCGCCAACAACCTGGACGGAGCCAACGCCAGCAACTCCACCACCACCAACAACAACCACCACCACAGTCACAGCCACAATAACCACCCACTCGGCCTGCCTTCGTCAACATCAGCATCGTCGTCCGTGTCCTCTACCTCGTCGTCCACCTCTTCCTCGGCGGTGGCGGCCGGGGCCATGGGCAACGCCATGATCCAGGTGGCGCGGCTCGAGAAGAACTACATGGGCTCGCAGTACACCATGTTCGACACGACGGGCGAGACGCCCGTTGAGCTGGGCGCCGTGCAGTACGCGGCCACGTTTGGCAAGTCGCCCCGGCAGATGCGTGTGGCGCTGCCTCATGTGCAGGAGCTGCCTGAGGTGGACAGCGCCTCCACGGGGGCACCGTCCTGGGCGGTGCAGCCCTGGCGTGCAGCCCACAAGGATGACACGATCCTTGCGCAGGTGGATAGCCCCGACACGACCCGCACCACGCACTTGATCAACAAGCCACCGGTCTGGATCGAGTCCCTTGAGGCTTACTGCCTCGACTTTGGCGGACGCGTGGCCGCGGCCTCGGTCAAGAATTTTTTACTGTCGCACCCAGACGATATGGACAAGACACTGATGCTCTTTGGCCGCACGCAGGACCGACAGGTCTACTCGATGGACTATGCGCACCCGTTCTCGCCCGTCCAGGCCTTTGCGATTGCGCTGAGCAGCATGGACTCGCACCTCGTCACGTTTGATTAGATTCGCGGCCGTATCATCTAGTGTGGTCGTGAACGTAAACGTCCAATGGCCCCGTTGTCCTTATGTATTAAGAAAAAGCCGGGTGTACCTGCGCGGGTCGAGTCGAGTCGTGGC
This sequence comes from Pythium grandisporangium, assembly GCA_023336285.1. Lineage (NCBI taxonomy): Eukaryota > Oomycota > Peronosporomycetes > Pythiales > Pythiaceae > Pythium > Pythium grandisporangium. Next base: position 9,274 of record JAADWT010001098.1, read on the forward strand.
CAAGCCAAGGTCGACTTCAGTTGTTGTCGTGATCACGGCAGATTCGTGTGGGTCGCTGGGGAAGGTTGGTTTTGTGGAGTTTGTAGTTCTTTCGATTTTGATTTTGATTGCATTCTGGTTCGTGTCGCGCGTGATGGAGCGGCCCTCCGCCTTGATTAGAGAGGCGGTGGGTGGCCCGCACGCACCATGTACAGTAAGTCCCCAATACAGAGCATAGTCCATTTCATTTCATCTCATGTTGTTCCGGTACTCGCGTTTTAAGTTTTTGAGTTTCGAGTTTGAATTTGAGTTTTTGTAGTTGGGGTGGCTTTAACGTAGACGAGAAGAATGACTTTGCGAGATTTCAGATGAAGAATCAAACCGGCACGAAAGGCGTATAGCCCACCTCCCTAGTCATCTCATGAGGAGGTCATCACTATACGACTTGGGCTTGATCTTTGAGTTGACCACGTTTTTCTTCTAAAATCCATCCCAATAAATTATAAAAAAGAGGGAGAGATTAATTTGGATACAGTATGTGACAGCTCAACGAACACCAGTTGGCGGCGCCCACTTTCCTGAACCCATACTGGCTTCCAGTCTGCACAAACCATCCACGCACCCTGTACCCATTGCTACTTTAATTTGAGACACCCATTGGGTACTCCCTACACCACGTCCCCACAGGTGAGCGCACGCTCTTCCTTTGCACACGCACAAGCAGCGTGTTCCTGTAGGGTCCACTGGCAGTCGCTGTCGTTGCAAAGGTCTCATTACCAAATTCACCAGCTCCAAGGCAAACCACCCACCCGCCAGCAAGCAGCAGCGTCACTCCACCACCCTCGACCACCCACCAGACCTCTCACCATGGCTCCGAGTACGATCCGCATGCTCACCACCGCAGCCACGCTCGCGGTGGCCTCCGTGAGTGTCCACGCCGCGAGTGAGTACAAGGCTGTGTGCGTCTTCGACGAGGCCAGCTGCGGCGGCCAGATCAAGCTGCGCGAGTTCACACCCAACGACTGTGGGGGCAGCTCGTGCTCGACGATCGAGGGTGACGGACTGAATTCTTTCTCAGCCTTGCCCACGTGCACGGAAGACCACCTCGCGGACACGGCGAGCCACTTGGCCGGGTTTTCATATGTCATTGTAGAATACTACGAGAATGCCGGCTGCTCGGGTGACTTCACCACGGCAGTGGCCGTGGTCGCCGATGGCAAATGCTACCCATCCAGCGATGGCATGACCGGCTACCAGACGACGATCGGCAAGGACATGACCGTGTCGTGGATGGTCCACGACGATGGCCTCTGCGAGTCAGAGGCGGAGCCAATGAGCTTTATGGCGAAGGAAACGGACCGCTCCGTGTGCGTCAACGACACGATGAAGGTGTTTGCTTACGTCGAAGGAGACGACACCGACAGTGCCGCGCCCAAGCTCACGACGCTTGTGGCCACGTTTGTGCCCATGGCACTGGCGCTGACGATCGGGATGCTGGCGTAAGGTTGCTCGCCGAGGAAGAATAAAAACAGAGATTGAAGACGGTGGGCGCATTCCGATGGATCGCATGCACTACCTACACACACATGCTGCGTTTCACAATATATATGCTATTTCCTCCGCTTGCTACCTTATAATCCTCGTATTCGGAATGTCATCATCCCATCCATTGGCAATCCCATTGTGTTCTCGCCCTTAAGCGCTTGACAGACACTTGCTACATCCAAATCCATTGGAGCCAATGATCGTCCCGATCTAATCACCTCGTGGCTCGAGCTCTACTATCGTTCGTGTATATGTATTCAGGATCTCTAGCGCTCGTTCGTCTCGACCCAAATCGCCAGGTCGTCCTGTGACTGTATCCGGGCGATAGAG
>JAADWT010001099.1:0-11102 GCA_023336285.1 Pythium grandisporangium
CACAGGGGGAAGGGGGGGGGGAGTCCATCGAGAATTGACCGTCTGGACCGGATCAACGGGGGACATTGGTTGTATGTAGTACGGTTCCTTCTCCACCTTTGCGAGCAGGAGTAATCGCTTCCCAACTTCAATCGTGGGGTTCCATTTACTTACATTCTGTCAGATTACTTTCTCTCATACACACACCACCTCCATCCTCCAGCCCCACTGTGTGTGTTTTTCTTCCTTCAGATTCCGATGCTAATTCTTCATGGCTGGCTGGTGCCAAGCGCCCACTCGTCTTCTCGGAGTTGCTTCAGCTCGGCCTCTGCCGGGTCCTGGTAGTATGTTAGTCGAAACTCGAGCGTGCTGGGCACTCGGCCCAGTGCCCGTTGTCTCCGTGCCTCCTGCTCCTCCGCCAGCTTGGCGCTTGTCGTGGATTTACTCACACTGTTAGTCTTGGCCTCGTGCGATGGCCCATGTTGGCCCTGGTCGCACGCTACCGATAGTAACGCGTGAGTGCGCTGTGTCCGAACCAGCGGAGCGTGCTGGACTCGAGGGTTTCTCTGTGAGATGAGCTCATCCTCTCTCGCCACTGCCTGTCGTGTCTGCGGTGATTTCCGTAGCAGTGATGCTGGCTCGACTTGCCCGGCTTTGTAGATCGCAGACACGGACGCCGTCGCTACTGTTGTTGCTGCACCATTGCTCCCATCGACATTCTCATCCACAGAGGAATCTGCCGACGATGTGGACATAGTTCGCGTGAGAGACTCACGCTCTAGCGCCTTCTTGACGCCTGCGAGCCGCATGACGCGCTTCCAGACGGCGCGGTCCAGCAAGAGCCGCTGACCAACGAGCCAGGTATCACGCTCGGGTGGCAGCACCACGCCCATGGCAAAGCTCACGCTCAGCTGGCCGGGGCGCGTGGCCGATTCCACGGCCACGATCCCGCTGGCTAGCAGCAAGCCGCGCGCTGGTGCGTCGCGCCCACGGCTTGTCGTGTCCAGCGCCTGGAAGCTGGGCAGCTCCAACGACTGGCACCACTGCATCCAGCCGCGTCGCTGGCGATGCTGGAAGATACCCTGGTACGAGAGCGTGATGAACTCGATGGGGCACGAGCTGGTCGTGGCGCTAGTCGACGATGGTGAGGAGGAAGCGGAGGAGGAGCAGGATAACGAGGGTGAGCAGGCGACCGTGACGTGTGCTGGTTTGTCCGCAGAGGGCGCCACCAACGCCCAGTTGATGCCCGCGCGGGTGGTGGTGCCGCTTTCATCATGATGTGCACTTAAGTCCTTCCGCGCGGCCACGGTCTTGTGTTTGGAGGATGCAGAGGACGGTGACGGCAGCACACTGGTCAGCTCGTGGCTCACGAGAATGCCCGGTAGACCAGGCAGAAGCGTGGAAGAAGGCGACGCCGATGCCGATGCAGCAGACGCCGATGATGTCGGCGGCGCGAGGGCCATGTGCCGCGCAAACTCGTGGATGTCCGTCTCAATGTGGCACATGCTGCGCAGCCGTGTGGCGCGGTCAGGGGGCGTGGTGCCACTGCTGACCACCTGCTCATACACGTCGATGCCGTTGAGCGAGTCGAGGAACTCGAGTCCGTGGCGCTGCGCCGCCGACTCGAGCCCACCACCCTCGCAGTCGTCCAGCGCCGCGGCGGCGTTCAGCTGCTGGCGCGCAAACGCCTCGCTGTTCGCCCTGGCCACCTGTAGAAGCTGTGCACGCTCACAGGCGCCCATGGCCTGCACGTGGCGCGTAAGCTGCGGCGGTGGCACGGGTGAGGGTGGCGGTGAGGGTGAGGGCGACGGCGCCAGCTGCGCCAGTGGCTTCTTGATGGCGCGCCGCATGGGCGTGGGCAGGAGCGGAGGCGTGGGTGCTGAGTCCATCATGATTGGAAGAGTGATGGATGGGGAATGCCGCGGATAAGCAAGCACAAAGGCACGCAGGCATGCGGATGCGGGTGCTGATCCGAAGCGATGGAAGGAGGGAGAGTGTTGAGCGAACGACTCGGTTTAACACAGAGGTCACAGGATCCAGCGAGCGGCTCAGCGCGTTTTCCATGGATCCAGTCAGTGGGCGGGGAGAGGAGGAGGAGGGGAGAAGAGAAGAGGGGAGGCGCTATACACGCGCAGGCGTCAGCGCTTCTGCTCATTGAGGGCAGCCCACGCATGAGCGAGCGGCGCAGGGCGCGTTCTCTGCAGATTCAGCCGTGGCGCCGTGACCTTTCGCGGCGTCGACCTCTGGCTGAACTCCTCGGTACAGGTAGTACTACTGGACGAGGTGGAGGACGGAAATAGTACTACTTTGATACTCTGGCTACAGTACTCGGATGAGCTATGGGTCATGCATGAGTCACGCATGGCCTACTCGGCTGCAATCACGACAAAGTCATCCATGGGCCATGAATGACTTGTCATCCGTGCAGTCTACACGTAATGTACGCGCTATACTAATATGAATGAACTCGCCTGCTCAATGATCACGTGGCCGAATGCCCATGCATGCTTGGCACAGAAGTTACTACAAAACAAAAGTTATTAACGTGTGATGGTGGTGGGGTGGGTGGGGATGTCCTCTCCCCTTCCTTCCTAATTGCCTTTACAGCTCAATCTCGGGGTTCATCGTAAGCTGGTTGAGCTTCTGGTACAGCGAGCGCAGCTCCTGGGCCACGTCGTCCTTGTCCTTGGCCTCGGCATCCGGCTGCGAGTCCAGCGTATGCTGCTGCTTGGTGAGCTCCAGGATCTGCTGATAAAGCTGCACGACCGAGTCCTTGCCCTTGCCGCCAGCAGCGCTGCCAGCCTTCTTGCCGCCATCCTCGTCGCCGTCCTCCGAGCCCAGCGACTGCTGTGCCCGGTCCCGGTCGCTACCGCCGCCCGTCCGCTCCTCTCCTTCAGGCTCGGGGCGCATCGAGTAGTCATTGATACTATCGCAAAAACTCATACCAGGTTCCATCATGCTGGACGTGACCGAGAACCGGTAGCTTTCCATCGTCGTGCGCTCGTCGGGACGCAACAGCGTGCTAAAGTTGTCGGCGATGGCCTTGCTCACGGGTGAGTACATGCCGCCGTCGTCAAAGTTATCCACCTGTTCGCCGTCCTCTGGTGCTCCTGGCTGCCGTGCACCAGAGCCACTGGGGATCGAGCCAAACGATAGCCCACGCGGCTGCGGTGCACCCTGGCCGCTCATGACCGAGCCGTTGTTCCCGCGGGCCACGGGTTCTTCATGACGAGACCCGCTCATATTCGAGGGCCGGTGCTGCGACCCGTTCTCGTACCGGTCCATCGAATGCACCGACGGCGCACCGCCATCCCGTTGTGGCGGGGCGCCGTACCCATCCGGTACATACTCGGGATCATGAGCCGAGCGGCGGTCCGAACCCGCCCGGCCCGGTCCACGGCCCTGGCCCTGCCAGTTGCCGTTGTTCCCCGCCGTGTCGGGCATCGGAGGGCGGCCGTACGGGTTGCCACCGGGCGGACCCGATCCACGTGGGTCGGCCCCACGGTAATACGCAGACCGCGGATCAGCTCGCGGGTCCAGCCCCCCGCTGGCGTAGTAGGCCGGGTCAGCGCCCTGCGGCCCTTGAGGAGGGAGCCCGGCACCAGCGCCACGGCCCGCGTTGGCCTGCGGCGGAAACCCGGGTCGCGCCACAGGCCCAGGGCGACCCATTTGCCGCGTATGCTCCTCCAGCATCTTGGCCGTGAGCTGCGGCTCGTCCGCACCCGTGAGCGAGGCCGAGAAGCTCGAGGACGACGACGCCGTCTCCTCCGTGGTGGCATGCGGCCGCATCTTCGGGTCGCGCGGACCACGCGCACGCGGCGGAGGAGGCGCGCCGTTGGCGTAGTAGCCCGGCTGCTGCTGGTGCTGCGGTGGGTACCCACTCGGGTGGTACGGGTCATGCTGCTGCGGGTGCTGCTGGTGCTGCATTTGGTCGGCGTAGTACGGGTCATAGTAGCGCGGGTCTCGAGGGTCTCGTGGGTCTCGCGGGTCCCGTGGGGGCATGCCGTAAGCTCCACTGTCATGGCTGCCGCTGTAGCCGCTGCCGCTGCGCCCGTACCCGCTTCCAGGCGGTGGCGCGCCATACTCGTCGGCATACTCGGGTGCGTAATCCGGTCGCGGCGGGTACCCTCGTGGTGGCGCATCATAGCCGTTGTCGGGCCCAATCGAAGCCACGCCGTAGTCATCACTGCTGATCGAGCGCTGGTTGTACGGGTTCTGCTGGTCATACGATGGGTGGCGGCGGTACACACCCTGCTGCTGCTGCATGTGCGGCGGGTACGGCCCGTCATCCAGTCCCCGGGAGTCGGCCCGTGGGTAGTCGCGGCTTGAGCCACTGGCCACCGAGCCCGTGGGTGCCCGGGAGACGGCCTGCGACCCGGCCTGTGACCCGGCCTGCGCCTGAGACCCATCGTGGCGGTTGTGGAAGCGCGCCGGAGCCTCCCCCGTGGCGCCCGTGTCCTGCGAGCGCTGCTCCGAGGCCATGCTGACGGACTGACGATCGCTCGAGACCATCGACATGTTCTCCAGCGCCTCCTTGTCCGTAGTGACGCAGCACTTGGAGCAGACGCGCACCTTCTTGTTACCAAACTTGGGCACATTGATGTCCCAGACCTGGGAGCACTGGTGGCAAACCACTTCACCACACTTGCGGCACCGCGCCTTGCGTGTGATCATGCCAAACTTGATGGCACAGATCTGGCAGCGCGTGCGCTGGTTCTTGGGCACAAGCTCGAGATCGCTGAGGAACTTTTGCTTGCCCAGGCGGCGCTCCAGCAGCTGACGGCCAAGTTCCGCCACGGCCCCAATGCGGCGCTTCATGGCCACGAAATGCAGCGACGGCGGCAGGAAGAGGTTGCCCTTGAGGTTGACCTGACAGCTAAAGATGCAGTCAAGCCAGCCGGGGCGTTCCGATTCCACAAACACGTGGCCCGTGTGGTAAAAGCTGCCGCGCACAAAGCCCAGCTCGCTCTGCAGGTCGGGGCAGCACGGCAGCTTGACACTATGGTACGAGCGCACCCATCCGCGGCGGCCCGTGGTATCCGTGAACACGTCCTGGCATTCCAGCGTGAGGAAGTCCCTGTCCTTGATGAGCGCCGAGGGCATGGAGATGCACGTCCACTTGACCGTGATCTGGTGCATAAAGTTGTTCTCGGTGCAGGGCTTGACCAGTGGGTAGAGCACGACGGCGTCGGGCATATCGTCCTGCGTGGCGGCAAAGTCCTTGGCCTTTTGCGTGGTGGAGAGATCAAAGAAGTCCGCCGCCTCCTCCAGCGTGGCGTTGAGGGACGTGGCGCCACACGCGTAGTTGATCTGCTCCCCCGAGCTCAGGCTCGGATTCCGGGCCTCGCCCTTGTACATCTGCACGCCGTTGTGGAGCCCGGCCTCGATCCAGCGGATGGGGCCATTACTGCTGCGTGCGCCCTCGACCAATGCCTTGGCCGAGTCCTGCGCCTTCTGGATCAGGTACTGCCGCTCACGCTTGGAGAGCTCGGGGCAATGGAAGTAGTCCTGCGGGATATTGACGTTCTTGCCCATATTGGGATTGGTAGTGGTGGTGGTGGTGGTGGCTGTGTGTACGCGGTGTGTACGTGTACGTGTACGAGTACGCGCGCGCTGGTCGGGTCGTCCGTCTCCGGCAGAGGAGGCTGGTGACCGGGTGCGGCGGAGTGCGTCCGAGCGTGTGCGTCTGTGTATGGGGCGACACGAGGCGAAGGCGGAGAGAGCCCAAGAGGGGGAACGAAACCGAGAGCGGTCGCGGGGGGACGGAGGCAACGGGGGAAATGAACGATGCCGGCGCGTATTATTCAGCAAGGAGGGGGCGTCGAGAAGTGCTACACCCCGATGTTACAACACACACAAAACACACAAACACATAAACACCAAGGGGAGGGGCAATAATCAGTGCGCATGCGGAGAAACAAGAGAGACGGGGGAGCAGAGCTCCGCTCCGCCAAGGAGGAGGAGGAGGTGTCCCCCCCACGCACGCACGCAGGCGCAGGCGCAGACGCGAACACACACACACTTCAGGGGACGCCGTACACACCAGTACACCGTATGCAACGCCTGTGTAGGACGGCTCTGGTCGTCTCTTCCCCACCACACGAGACTGGGGGTGGAGTAGGTATGTGTACCGTACCTGGTGGCTCGACGCGCAAGCAGGTTTCAGCCGCCTATGATGGTGGGCGAGTCGAGTCTTGGGCGCTAATGTGCCGAGAAGATGGCTTGTTCACAGTCGCAGATTGCGGTTCACGGCTGGGTCTCGGGGGCCGAACCGGAAGGCTGATTGAGGCGCGTTGTTCTGTTGTTGCACGTGTCTGGATTGCACCTGGTGTGGGCGTCGCCCAATCGCCTCTCACTCTGGGTGTGAGATGCGGGTCTGCGAGGCGGCGATGGATGGATGGGGAAGAAAAGCGAACAAGGCGGGATCAGAAACCCTGACAACGCTACGTGCCCGTCGCCAGTCTCTGACCGGCAACACGTTCAATACACTCCACCAGCTTGTCCTCCCGTGAAAGTGCAGCAAGGTTGGCAATTGATAACCAAAGCCAGTTGGTGGCGCAGCGATCTCTGTGGCTCAGTCATCCACCAGCGCCGCCAGCTGGGCAGACTGGAAACCATACAGTTCCCAAGATCGAAGCGGCAGATTTCCAAAATGCACAGGACCCCCCTCCCCCCAATCCCGCAACCAGCATGATTCGTTTTCGTATAGGGCTAGGTTTCTATTAAATGAGGAGGAGGACAAGAAAAAGTCCACACCGCCACAACAGGAGGCTAACCGCAGTGATGGACGGAGGTTCAGTGTCACACTCCGAAAGCCACGTACACCGTACCTGTAGTGCTGGATGTGCTTCCCGATGCTGCATGTTGCAACGGCAACGCCGAGAAAGCAGATGCATTGCATCTGTCTTGCAGTGCTTTCTCGGTTTTGCGGTGGCATGCGCACAGTCACGAGTCCAACAAGCGGATGGGAGCTGGAGGGTTTGTCACTGCGCGTAGCGAGCAAGTGACCCATCTTCCGCTGTCCACCTCCACCTTGATGCGTCCTGCCGCAGGACTCCTGCCTGATCTATTGTGTGAATCGTTTCTTTTTGGGGAGGTTGGATTGATTTCGCCGGATTCATAGGTATACACCGCGTGTACCAGTGCTCGGGGGCTGCTCGAACTGAACGTTCGATTGCGAACTGGACATCGGAGGTGTTGCGTGGCAAAAGTGCGCGACACGAAGGTCTCACTTTCATGCGCATGAGAGTCTCCGACAGATTCCGACAACCCAGGTGCATGGAAGCGATGGCACAACGTATGGAAGAAACTTGCCGTCCATCCTTCTCCCCCACGAAGTCGGGTATATCCCCATCCGACTTGACGCAGATACAGTAAGAGAGCACCACCGCGAAATAGCGCATCTGATCGCAGTGATGCGTGGCTGAAGCACCTGAACTTTAGGTGCTTCAGTTTTCTGATGTATTGAGGACGATGCACCCATGATACTGGACATCTTCAAGGTGTGATGATGGTAAATGAGAGGCGAACTCGAATTACCAGTGAAATGTGCCGAATGCTTCCATTGATGAGGCGGAGTGATTACAGTGCAGTCATGCGCATTTGGAAATGCGTCTGGTGCGTGGTAAAAGCTTCGATGTACAGTACATAATACACGGATCTGAATGTTGAAGTAAGTAAAACGCAACACGGGAAGCGATTAAATTATCAACGAGTCTACTGTGCACCTCCAGATCGTCATCCATCCACACTGACTTAGATCCATCACCATTAGATGCTGGTGTCATATTCTGTTTGCAAGCGGCCGCTCCCCATGTTTACCTCGAGTGGGTACTTCAGTGAGAGGCAGGCCATCGCGCGCGCTGCTGTCCGCTATACGAGGCCGGCCGTGGCATCCGAATCAAACGAACGAGTTTGTGGTTGCGGCGGATGGTCTTCTTCGTGTGTTGAGCCGTAGCTGGTCGCATTGCGAACGTTCGGTCTACTGGGACGGATCCCCACGGCGGTCCAAATCGAGGGTTCACCCTCGATACACGTGAAGAGGCAGAGCATGGCCGAGATGGCCACGAAAATACTGAGGTACGAGAACGAGCGCGCTCGTGAGCCCACGCCTTTAAAGAGGAAGCCCCAGGCCAAGGCGCCCAAGTTGCCCCCGGCACCCACGAGCCCCGAGGTGGCGCCCGTGTCTCGGGGCGAGACGTAGGGCACGATTCCAAACGTGGTGCCCGTGCAGGCCTGTACAAAGATGCCAAATACGATGAGCAACGGAATGCTACTGGCCACGTCGTCGACTTGCGAGTACGCATAGAGCGTGAGTGCCTGTCCGGAGAACATGACCAACTGCGCGGCGACGCGCCCCACCATACCAAAGCGGCGATTGCCCACGTCGGACGCGTACCCGCCAAGTGCTCGCGCAAATACACACATGAGGCCGAAGAGCGACGAGATGAGACTCGCCGTGGTCTGTGTGAGCAAGCGACACTTGTGCGCACGCGTGGTGGGGTCACAGTCCGTGGCGGTAAAGTCTTCGTAGTAGTACAGGCTCAGCACGTTGTGCACCTGAAGCTCCACGCCAAACGAGCACGCGTACTGGAACGCCAGGATCCAGGTGGCCGACAGCCTGGTCACGCGCCGCAACGCGAGCAGCATGGCCATGGTGGAGTGTGGCAAGGAAGAGGCTGACGGGTCTGAGCCTTCGTCGCGGCGTTTGCGGTGCTTCAGGTCGGCGAAATTGCCATGCGGGCAGTCGTCGGCGTGTTTATAGAGGCATATCCCCACAACGACCATGAGGATGGCCGGGATGACCAACGATATGCGCCAGCCCATGGAGTCGGAGATGGTGCCGCGCCAGGTAATGGCGTCAAAGAGGAGAGGCATTAAGAGGTAGGAGGCCCCTGCGCCCAGATTGCCCCACCCGCTAGCGACAGCGTTTGCAGAGCCCACGACCTCCCGGCTGAACATGATGGATGTCCAGTACGTCGTGGCGATGAACGAGCAGCCCACTAGACCAATGACTAAGCGCACAACGGTGAACCCGGTGTAGTCGGTGACGAAGGCGGCGCAGGCCACTGGTATGGCACCCAGGACGAGCACGACGCTTTGCACGGCGCGTGGGCCGTAGTGATCACAGAGCGGGCCGGCTATCACGCGCCCGACGATCGTGCTCGCCACGGCCGCGATGTTGGAATTGGCCACCTGGTCCTTGGTGAGTGAGAGTTCCCTCTTGATCGTCGGCATGAGCGGTGGGATGGAAAACCAGCCAAAGAATGCAAAGAAGAACGAGATCCACGAGTAGTGGAAGGCGCGCATGTGAGGACGTGTGGTACTCAATAGGTTGATTTCGGTCGCGCGGTCGTCCTGCTCTGGGTCGACGCTGAGCGCATACCGCTTCCGTGGTTGTGTCTCGCTGCCCACGCGCTCGCTAAGAGGAGTGCCCATGACATAGTGCTGCATGTATGCTTCGTCGGGGAGCGAGTCTTTATCGTGGTTAGGCGTCATCACGGTCACGGAGTGCGCCGACATGATGCTGTGACGACGGGGAACGAGTCTCACTCAGTCAATGAATGAAGGAATGAATGGTGACCTGAACGAATGGCTCGACCAGTAGCGCTTCTGCTTCTGCTTCTCGCACGTCGCGCCACCAGAGAAAACAAGGGCGTGGGTGGGGGATTGGATGCTGCTTCGCTGCGGGGCGCGACTGGGCCGTTACCTCGTCCCGTCCGTTGCGTGCGTGGCTTCCGCGAAGCTGCGTCTGCGCGGACGCTTCTGGCGACAAAGCACCACTCAATACTGTATGTACAGTATGGGGCCGGTGAAGCCATTCCAGTCAATCGATTTCAACGCTATAATACCTATGATTGGCTGATTTTTCTATCCACCGGTGGCGATTTTGTTGGTGATTTTCGATGTATTACCGTAATGTACTTCTGCACTGCTGTGGGCCACAACAGTGCACCGCGTTCAAAGGGTTAGACTGCTGATGGCTGGTTGCATCTTGCCAAAGGCGGATAGATGTGAAAACACGCAGTGGTGGTGATGGTGTTGTTGTGTGGAATGGTGTGCTGTGTTTAAGCGTGAAGTTCTTCCACCCAACGTGACCCCACCTTGCAGCGATGAGAATTAGTGGGGGATCTTCAAGTAGACTCGAAGTATCTGGCATAAGAGTGTGGGCTTTTTGGTCGTGTTTTGCTGCACAGGGGGGGGACCAGCGTTTAAACATCTCTTCACTTGCGAGACACCGATTAAAATCGGTGTTTCGCAAGTAACGAGCTCAAATTTGCTGCTGAAGTACTTCAGCTGCATCAGTTGCGTCTCCTACGACGTCTAACTTTTACAGATATCAAAAACAGCGTAAACGGACAAATTCAGATGCATGTATTAAAACACGAATGAGCAGCAAGCATCTCTGCTGTAGATCTGAAAACGCGAACAAAAACCACCAGGCACGTGCCTCTTCCGACTTGAAGAAGCAAGAACCAGGTGTAAAAGTGCGACAACTACAGTATTGCGTTTCGAGGACCCACATCTTGACACACAATCTGATCGCGATCAGGCAGGTGTAGAGTGAGCGCGTCTACGCATCCGCGTCAATGGCTTTGAGAACTGGGTGGATGTTCGCGTCGTAGGTCGCCTGATAGTAGCACGAGTCGGCCTCGATGGCTCCCGAGATGTCCATCAGCCAGCAGGGGTGCGGAATTTTGGGAACTGAGTAGGTAAATAGTCCACCGCGATCATCGAGCTCCTTGAGGCCATACGTCTTGTACTCGTCCGTGTCCTTCATGTCCTCGATCTTCAACTTGGGGAACTCCGCAACATAGTCGGCACCCTCCTCGAAATCCGTGTACTTGCCCAGAATCCCAGATTGCCACGGCGACAAAACTCCGTCATCCGGTGACGTGAAGAAATGAGCGCTCTTGAGCTTGAGGAAGTTAGCGCGGCGCTTGTCTTGAGCTGCACGGCATTCATCGTCCGAGCACGGGTTGAGGTTGCTGATGGGCGACAGATACTTGTTCACCTTGCGCCACTCCTCGCGTCTCGGCAAGCGCACCAGGTTCATAATTGATCGCTCATCCTGAAGCTTCGGGTTGCTGAGGATGAAATCACTCAGGGCAGACTGGAATTTA
>JAADWT010000011.1:0-63764 GCA_023336285.1 Pythium grandisporangium
GTTTGTATCGAACACGCTGGATGGACCACATCGCACCAAGAGAAGCGATGATGTACGTGATCAGCTTTCGATCCTGTGGGTTCTGGACACGCTTGCGCCACACCAGCACCGCGGCCACCATGATTACAGCAGCAACTCGCTGCAACCAATCCGACCAGCGACGTCGTCGTCGTTTGTTGGCCAGCCAGCTCGACTGACGATCTGGGTTGGGTGACAACCCGCCCATGACTGAGCTGCCGTCCCCAAGTGCCGATTGATCTTCTTCCATTACAGTTGATCTGTAAAAAAAACCAAACTCAATCGCATTCAATGAGTTTTTACTGAGCAAATACGACAAATAGATCGCCACCAAGAGAGAGAATCACGTACAGGCCGTGCTGAAGAGAATACCGGCTGGAGGTGCGTCGGAAACTAGAGTCTGAGGATGAATTCCGGGTGAATCCCGCCGATTGAATGGACGAAGCCATTAACGGACGTGTATCCGTGCGCACAAACGACTGCATGTCAGAAAGCGAATAGTTTCGATTGGACTGAGCGATTGATCACATTCATATTCAACACATTCAGACCAATTAATTAGCCAAACAATCGATCCGAAAAGAACTTATGAACAGCGAAGGGAAGTACCTTTGTGGACAAGACCGTCAATGACTTCAGCAAGGAAATGACGTCAGTGTAATCGTCGACGAAAAATTCCGCTTTTGACGGCTTCTGACCCACAGTACATGTAAATACCCGCTCTAAAGTAATCATAAAACACACGACAACCTCGCGTCAGACCATGATCTCCCATCATCAAGTGAAACAGCAAGGTTGGTAATGCTGTCCTACCCCGAGTGATTTGAGATTGAGCTGTCAATTCGTTTAACTTTTCGAACATAAGTTCGTCGGCAATATCATCTCCAATACATAACACAAAATCGGGTTCGTTGCCTTCCGTTCGCATCGTTTCCAGAATGGAACCAATCACTTTTCCCTTGCCCACGCCTTCTGGACGCAATTCAATGTAGTCCTTGCCCTGGATAACATCCAACGGCCAGTTCTCAAAGACACTCTCGAGATGCTCCTTCAACTCGGCGGCTTGCATCACACCAAACTCCAAGTCGGATTTACCGTAACGAAACAAGACCGCACTCTTGCGTCGTTCAATCGACGAACCGTTGGTGCGATTCACATACAACTCAATAATTTTCTCAGCCTTCTCTCGCCATTTACGATTCGCTGTTTCCGTGTCAAACATGCCCCCACGGCGTTCCCAAGGTCTACAGTAGCCCAGACAAACAAACGATAAATACTCCGTATTAGTTAGTCCATCCATTACCCACACACTGTACGTATCAAGCGCGAGAGGTACCTACCTCATTATCCGTGCACCCTGACCCAGTACTGCGCGACGGATGTAATAGCCATGTTCGGCAACAAGTCCCAGCCCGGGCACACCGCCAAATTTCTCGGTCAATACATCGCAGTTGCACCCACTTACAACAAAGACTGCGTTTCGTGGGTCTGTACACAAATGCTCTAACGTGGAAAGCGCGTTCAGCGATACGTCGGGCCACCGCACACCCATCACTTTCGACACATCCGGGGCCAGTGTGCGATAGTAATCCAAAAATATTGCACGTGATTTGCTTGTCCGATATGCAGGTGACATCTCCGCCGGTGATAATTTCTGCATAAAAAAACCAACAAGTCAACACATTTTAGCAACCAACTTACGAGAACGAATGCGCAGTACCTGCGCGAGACCACCACACTTCATCCATCGCTGATCAATATCCGACCAATCATTAACGTACCCGAAAGCGTGCGCTGACTTCCATGACCCGAAAATCCAAGCCAAAGCCCGTACCCATGTACACATACTCATCCTCTTTCTTCCGTGAACTGACGATATCGTGGAGCACACAAGTTGCCCAACGGCGTGGTGGGTTCATGGAGACAAACTGGAAATCGCAATCACGGCGATGCTCTCGCTCTTTCGGAGACATATACATGGCATCCCGAATCGCATCAATGACCTGGTCTAATTCCCACGGGTTCACAGTAAGCGCACCACTGAGTAGGCGACTGCTACCCGAAAATTCACTCAGAATGACAACACCCGCAGCTGTCTTATGGGTCACGATATACTCAAACGGAGAGTTGTTGAGCCCATCACGTAACACGGTTGTGATCTGCACATCGCCCACTCGCCAAAGCGCGAGTCGATCGCGAAACGGGAACTCGTCCAGCTCTTCATAGTCAATCACGTTTCCTCCCGCGCGGTCATAATACTTGGTGTTGATAGAGGCCACGAGAAATTCAATCTCCTTCTTGCTCTGCGCGTAATCATAGGCGCGACCGCGGCGATGAATTCCCTTTTGCACCAGCACAACCTTGCCCACAAAATCGGGGCACCGCGACAGAAACGAATCAAATGCGAGCACCTTGAACGGGATACCCTTGAGGCGTTCAACCGTGTCGCAGCCCACGAGTATCGTCTTGCCCTGGTACCGTTGGCGCAGCTCCACAACGCGTTCACGGACCGAATCTTCCGCGAGCGTGGCCTGGATACGGGTCGCATCAATCGCCATGTGGCTGCAGGTTACGGCGACGCGACGGCCACCATACTCGATGCCCAATTGACCACGCAGGATCGGATGGTATGTCAGCCCAAGGATTCGCTTGCACGCTGACATGAAATGCCGTGCATACCTAACGAGTTCACGAATGGAACAGAAGCCACCGATAGAGAGAGAAAGAGAGAGAAAAGAGTCTCCGGTGAGAAATGAAAATGACGCGATATTGCTTTCAAAGTCTGATCGAGCAAAAACGCTTCATCACTCATGACCGACGTACTCAAACAGATGAAACCCAATATGGTCAGCGTTGAGCATACCCCGCAAAATCTCCTTCCGTGTTGAGAGAGTGCGAAAGACCTCCGACGACGGGAACGGCACGTGAAGGAAGAGACCAATGTTGGCATTGCGCAATTTGCGAATGATATACGATGGTGTCAGTAGCAAATGGTAGTCTTGCACCCAGATAACATCCCCCGGTTCGTACAAGTCACAGATTTGCTAGAACAGTCATATATACCCCCAAAACAAAAAACCATATCACTACACAAAAAAGAAGAAGAACAAGAACAAGGGATCCAGCGGTAGTCAACGAGGCAAGTCACGTACGTTGGCGATGAGCTGGTTCACGTTGGCGTACGCCTGCCACGCCTGCTTTTGTATCTCGGGTGTCCAGTAATGCACAGGTTTGCCATTGCCGCTGCTTGGCACTGCATCCTTCTTGTCGGTCGCATGCGTATCACCGGCAAGCCCATTACTCGTCGTGTGGGCGGTACTTCTGTCCACGGGGGCCACGTCGATGGGGCTATACACATCAATCACGTTATGGAACGTGGGCCAAAGCGACTGCTTGCAGTACTCCTCGTAGTACAGCCTCGCCTCCTCGGCGGGCACAAACACTGGGTAACAATTGAACGCACGCAACTCCGCCGCCAGCGCGGCCTGCTCGTCCACAGGGACATCCCATTCCGGGACACGCCCAACAAACTTGATGGTCGCACGGTTGGAGATCTCGTAATGCGAAAAACTGTTCTGCGCCTCGATCACGCGGTCGCCTGCCCATTCGACGTGCCACTCGTAGCGCTCCGCCCGCGGCGATGGCGATGCGTCCTCGCCAGCGCCCTCACTACCACCATGCGCAGCTTCATTGGCATCGCCTTGGCCAGTTTCAGTTTGATAGCCATTGCTGTCGCCTTGACCGTCTGGAGCTGGTGCTGGTGCTTGGTCATCGTGTCCCGTCGCTTGATAGCGGCGTGGTGATGGGGGCGGTGACGTCGGTGGTGTCACGGCGACAGCGCGCCGCGTCACGCGCACGGGGAGTCGGTTGGAGGCGATGATCACGGGCATAGAGCTATCCCAGCCGCTGGCGCCCGTGGTCGCCGCCGCGAAGCTGCGCGCATCGGGCCGCGCGCCACGAGGGGAGGGCGGCTCCATGGAAGGCCACTCGTGAGGGGCTAATAAGCTAAGGGCGTGGCTGTGGTCGTGGTGGTCGTGGTGGTGGTGGTGGTGGTGGAGGGAAGGCAGGCGTGAGGAATGCGGAATGATCCAGCGTATTGAGCGTCTGGTCTTGTTGTGTCGACGGTTTACTATACTGCAGTTAATACGGTTGACTTGTGCGTCGAGAAGATCCCTCCGTGTCAACTTTATTGGGAAAATGGAACGCCTTTCGCACGTGCGCGTAAAATATACTTATTTACGCGGGTCTTTACCACGCGGTTGGAGTAACCTTCATGCCACTTCGAGCTGAAGTTGACCTCATTTTGACGGAGTACTGTACCTGGATAGGTGACGCGAAGGTTCAGGAGTGTCGTTTCAAGATCGCGGATGAGGGATAGATATCATTCAGACAAGTGGAGCCCGGATGAGCAAAAAGAGCAGCGCCAAGAGCGGGGCCAAGGCGGGAGGCAAGGCCGCTGCTGTGGAAGAGAACGCTGTGACGAGGCCCATTGTGCTGGCCAACTACGGCAAGCTGTGCAAGTATGGATCGCTTGCGTGCAATAGGACCAGTGATTGACCCATTGACCCATTGGATTTCAATAAGCTCCATCGAATTTGGAGCACAGGACTGATGACTTCGGCATTAACGTGATTCATCGCTAAGGTCCATCGGTGTGCCAGTCAATACGCACGTGAATGACGTCATCCGTGGTGGGCCAGACGATGAAGGCGAGCTTGTCAATGTAAGACGTTGGATCGTCAGGCAATAGTTGTTGTTTTTTTGCTCTCACCAACAACACACACCTGATCCTTCCATTTGGTATATCCTTTGGCATGTGGCTGCCAATCCACCAGTTCATTCTCGAAGGAGAGATCGGTTCACTAGGCCCTGGTGGCGTGCGCGCATTCGTCATGGCGCTACTGATATCCTTCCATTGCCTGTTTCGTTGTATAGCATGCACATTCCCTCGGAGATGACTATGTTTCTGTGTTGGCTGGCTGGTCTTCCTGAACCCACTTGAACGGTACTGGCCCAGGTATCCTGTCGGGACCGTACACGCACTTGCGCTACGTGCGTGTGTGGAACCAAGACGTCGGTAACGAAGGCGCAGCAGCGATCGTACGTCTGTGTGTATAGAATATCTATCTCTATTCATGCACCATGTCTCACATTCTTTCCTGCTACGATGGGTTTCGGTTACGATGGGTTTCCATGCCTACACGGCGTTTACAATGGCTGTCTATGTGTCACTCGTGCAGGCCACATTGCTCGAACAAGCGCCTCCTAGCCTCAACATTGCGTACCTCGAGCTACTTGATTGTGGGGTCAGTGAAGATGGGTACGATCTGCTTGTATAACTTTGAAGGCATAGAACGTGCATCCTTCCCAATTCTCAAAATCACTACTTCGTATTCACTAAGATTTGAGTTGCTGCCACTTGTTGCAAGATGTCTTGCGATTGCAAATGCCCTGCAATCACAGCGCTTGCCTGGACTGCTTACGCTGAACTTGGATTATAACGCCGAGCTTGGGGATCAAGCAGTCTCGCGGCTGTGCGACGGTTTGTTCACCAACACGGTGCTCAAGGTAACGCCACTAACCGATCTCCAAGGTTTGATTCCCCACTAAAATGCTCACAGATCTATTGATTTATATCTCCCCTGTCTACTTGCGCACCACAGAAGCTTCACCTCGATTACTGTGGCATCCAAGCCGACGGCGCAATCAAACTCGCTCAGCTCGTGGCGATGCCATCCAGCGCGCTGGAATCACTGTCACTGCAGGGCAACTCACTCGGCAATGAAGGCCTGCTGCATCTCTCACTCGGGCTAGCTCGATCGCAACACCTCAGCAAGCTCAATCTATCCGACAATGGCATCCGCAATGTATGTTGGCGGTAGATGCGTTCGTCTCGCAAGAGCTCAGTGTTGTGGGGACTAATCCTTTGTTGTTCAACGTGCAAACGTTTGGTATCTTTGGCATGGGACTCATGGGTGATCTTCTTTAGGACAAGGAGGCACTGACTGCATTCTGCGACGCGATAGTGCGCAGTAAGGCGCTGGCTCATGTGGACATCACGTATAACCAGATCGAGGCCAGTGGCGCCATGCTCTTGCTTCCAGCAGTCGCTGCTGTACGTCCTTGGGCTGATTTCTATTTTATCTGCAACCATCGCCCGTGCTTTTCTTTGTTTCGTTTCTTTGAATTAACTTCCCATGAACGCTGATCACAGGAGAACGCCAAGCTGCAGTGCTTCCTCGTTGATGCGACGCTGCCTGCCGACATTTTCCGGCAGCTCAATCGAGCCCCCAAGAGTGAGGGCAAGAAGAAAGGAGGAAAGAAGAAAGGTGGCAAGAAGGGCAAATAGAAGTAAATCGGACGGATGACCACTCGACGATTGCTGGTGTGGCTCTGTTTGTGGCGTTCCTGGCCTTACATGCTATGAAAAACACATCGTAGACGCCACGCGCTTTGCGTTTCCGTACGTTGTGCCTCGCAATGAAGTAATACATGGTGGGGTGAGATTTGATTTTAAATTGACCTAATGTTTGTGTGACTGACAACAAACATCAGAGTTACTACCGTACTATCTGTTCATCAAAAAAGCATTGCTGCAAACTCTTCTCCTAACGTTTAAATAGAGATCAGGTTGTTCGAATCGCTGCTTTCCGAGCGCGTGAGCGGGGGAGGCGCAATCGATACCTCATCGACCTGAGGGTCCGCAGATTGCTCCACGGGGGCCTCCAAGAACGAATTGGTTTCCACGTAGAACACACTCGAGACGGCCGCGTCTTCATCCTCGAGCTCCGATTCCGCGACGGACACGAAGGACGTATTGTTAATACGCTGATGGCGTCGGTTCCAGGCCGATGCGGGCAATAAAGACGCCTGCGAGAGCATGATCATCTGAGAATCCACAGATCCCTGCCGATTCGAACGATCCACGCGGAAATCACCCACGCTACCACCAGTGCGGGCCAATTCGTCGCCATTGTTGGTCGATACTGACATCAATTCTTCGATCTCCAGTGCCGATTCCGCCACGGACACGTAGGAAGAATCCAACCGACCTGGCTTGAAGGGCTGTCGCGAACGCATGCTACTTGCTTTTCTGGACGACGTGAACGACGACGACGATGACGATAACGACGACGACGCACCCAATCCAAACATGGACGAGTCCATCATGGAGTGCGACGAGTCCTCCATCGACATGGACATGGACATCGACATGGACGCGGAGGACGCCATGGACGAATCGTAGATCGAACTCATCCCTGTGAACCTTGGTGCCATCGTGTCGAGCGTTTCCTCGCGGGCAATGCGCTGCAGAGTGCTGATGACCTGCTCAATTGTGGGGCGCTGCATAGGATCCGTTTGCCAGCAAGTCACGACCAATAGCTTCCACTGCAGTGGACACAGCTCGGAGCGCAGCACAGGGCGTAGCCCCTGCAGCACAAAGTCTTCAATCTCGTGGTTCCATCGCGTGGATTCAAAGGGCAGCTTGCCCTCAATCAGTTCCCATAGGATCAGACCCAGGCTGTAGATGTCCACCTTGCTCGAGTAGTACTTCTCACCGCGGATCACCTCGGGTGCCATCCACCGCGTCGTGCCCACGAGTCCCGTCATGACCATCGCCGAGGATTCGCGCGTTGAGCATCGCTCACTATTTCGATTCGCTCCCACGATATCCGGGTCATCGGCTCTCACCGTGGTCGAGGCCGCAATGGCCTGCCGCGTGGCCGACGACACGATCTCACTCATGCGAAGCGTGCCAAAGTCAGCAATCTTGGCGTGCCACGAGTCATCCACCAATACGTTGGGGCTCTTGAGGTCGCGGTGAATCATGGGCGGCTGCGCATGGTGCAGGTACTGAATCCCCTCCGCGATACCCAGCGCAAGCCTTAGCTTGGTGGACCAGGACAAAGGCTTGGCGCTGCCCTTGTCACCATTCATATTGTTGTTTTCACTATTGCTCTCGTCCTGGTGGGCGCGCAAGAGAACATCACGCAGCGAGCCACGTGCGCAGAATTCACTCACGATACAGATCGAGCGCTTGTAAAAGCCGGCCTCCATAAAGAGAACGATATTTGGATGACACAATGTCTTCATCACAGCGGCCTCGTCGGCAATCTCGCGGTTGCAGGCCTGCTGGAACTCGTCATCCTCGGACATGTCCAGCGCGTCGGTCTCCACCAGGAGCGTGCGCATCTTGATCGCGACATCGCTGCCACGCCATGTGCCACGGTAGACCACGGCAATGCCGCGCCCAATCTGCTCGCCAATCTCGAGGCCGTGCAGCTGGTTTTGCATGGCCCCCAATGGCGCCGGTGGACGAGAGGCGGCCGCCATCGCCATCACCATGGGCATGGCCGTCGAAGAAGCCTGTGGGCTTGTCGCGGTGGCTGTACCACGGCGTGAGTTGCGAGGCGTGGGCGTGGGGGTTGTCCTGGGCGTGGACGCTGGTGTGGAGGGCGCGCTGCTCATCGCGTGGAAGGGCCAGGGTATGGCGAACTGATGCTGTGACTGCGTCAATGGCCGTGCCAGGGAATGCGACTGGGAGGATTGGGATTGAGC
Source organism: Pythium grandisporangium (assembly GCA_023336285.1). Classification (NCBI taxonomy): domain Eukaryota; phylum Oomycota; class Peronosporomycetes; order Pythiales; family Pythiaceae; genus Pythium; species Pythium grandisporangium. Next base: position 8,578 of record JAADWT010000011.1, read on the forward strand.
TTGAGCTTGTGACTGAGACTGAGACTGAGACAACGGCTGAGACTGAGACTGGGACTGCTCTCCTGTATGTGGGGCCGAGGCCGTGGGGGCGCGACTTCTTCCTGCTGCATTGTATCGAGACGGCTCGCTCTGCAGCATGGCACTGGGCTCACCATTGTCGCTGGAATGCACCATGCCCGCGCTGCCATCATCGCCATCTCCTCCTCCACTACCCGGCTTGCGCTGTGCCTGAAAGAAGGACAGCCGCAGCATGGGCTTGGTGAGGAAGATGACGGCGTTGGCGCTGGGCCAAAGCGCCAGCAGCAGTGAGCTCCACGTGATATCATCCGCAAGCTGGGCATCACTGCGTGCTTGGCCATTGAGCATGGTGTGTACCACATGAGGCGCAACAAATACCAGCAACGACAGCGTGTACGATGTTAATGTGGCCGCCACAACGGCGCCACTGCGAGCCACGCCACCGATCCGAGCTGCGAATTGCCACTGCCGTTGCCGCCTCCATCTCTGCAGCACGATCAGACAGCACGCCGTCACGGCCAGGAGCGTGACCAGGCTGACACTCACCCAGAGCACGTCGACGGCCGTGTGGTAGCCGTCATCTGCCAGGCGCACGGCGAAGAGCTGCAGTGCCAAGAAGAAGAGCGCGCTGGCCGTGACGATCGCATGCGGCACGGCCACGTCAAACTGTCCACGTCGCCCGCTGGTGAGGTACAGCGCCAGCGCCAGCACCCAGGCCAGAGCGGCAAGCTGCGAACATCGCAGTGGGCCATGCGCCAACAGCGTGAGCGGAACGCTGTGCTGCCAGGCATGGCCATGCAATTGTGCCGACGTGGTGACCAGTCCCGTGACGCTGACCACGAGCTCGTACCCGCAGAGCGCGCGCAGGATCCGCGTGGATGGTGGCGTCGGCACGGCGAGTGCGGTGGTGGTGGTGGTGGTGGCAGCAGCAGCAGTGGCAGATGTGGGGCCTGTCGCCATGGGGATGCCCATGGACATGGGCGCCATGCCGGTGGTACGCATGGGTTCATGACGCGGCGTGACGCCAAAGGAGACCATGCCCGGGGACTGGATGGTCGTGGGCAGATGCGAAAGCGGTAGGGAGATGGAGGACGAGGCCGAGCAGGAAGACGAGGCCATGGGCCGTCGCCGTCGGCGCTGGTGGTCACGCGCGAAGCCGGCCATCTGCAGCGCATGCTGCGTGGCCACGAGCGCCGTGGCACACGTGGAGCCGATCTGCGCCGCCAGCTGAAGATGCGCGAGCTGCTGGGTGCCCGTCATGACTGCTGCCCCAGCCAAGACACCACGACGAAGCGGAACGGGAGGAATCACGCACTGACGCGCCCTGCAACTGAACGAGGCCTCCGGGTCACGTGAACCTGCCCCACACAGACAAGACGCCTAATACAGCGGAACGTACTGTATCTCTGGCCCCCCGTGGTCAGCGTACCCGTAGTAAATAACAGGCGCCGACAGGGAGGCGGCGAAATTGACTGACCAGCCAGCAGCGGAGAAGCGAAGCACGCGGGAGGCGCCGGCTGCTGGTGCCGTCGGTGAGGCGAGGCGGAAGAGAGCAGAGCACTCACTCAGTCACTCACTCCACTCGCGGCGATAACGGCGGCGGCTGGCGGCTGGCGGCTGGCGGCTGGCGGCTGGCGGCTGGCGCGGCCTGCTGCTACAGTACGCAATGCCAGTGATAGCGTGAGGAAGCCGAACGCATGTGGAATTGTCTGCTGAGCATTTTGTCCCCTCCCCGTCGCTGCGCAACAACCGACAGACCACCACCCCCGCTGTTGACGCGCATGGCGCCGACTTGTGAAAGGGGGGGGATGTCAGACGGGTCAGTGCGAACACTCTGGATTTTGATATATGACGGAGGAGGCACTGGAGTGGATCGGGTCGATTAGAGGCAGAGATAGAATTAGGGCGACCTCTGAAACTTATATACATTGGTGGTAGGTGCGATATTGGAGGTGTGGTTGTGTGCGGATAAAGTGTACTTGGTCACACCACTTGTCCTCCTTCATAAAAAAGTGCAGTCACCATGTGGTGCGAATCGCAATTCCGAGTCAATTTCTATATCGCCGACAAGATTTGACGGGTAATACATACAGTACACTACTGTACTAAATTTTAGCTTCGCTCCCGCCAAATCGTCACTAAACTTTAACTAAACTAATCTTCGAACGAAGTTTTCCCTCTCTATATTACTGTAGATGACAAAATTACTAAATTACCACGACGTACGTTGGGTCCCCCGAGCAACGTCACCGTGTGTACACATGCACGGTGCCATTGGCAAGCGTGAGCTCACCTTTGCCGTTCAGGGCTACGTGGTTGTTCTCCCATTCCCCCGTGAAGCTTTCTCCATTGGCAAAGAAACCTGATCCAATTCCATGGCGTTTGCCGTTCACCCATTGCCCGTCATAGAGATCACCATTGGCGTATTTACAGACACCTCGGCCATGGGGGCGTTCATTCACGCACTCGCCCGTGAACTTGCTGCCATCCGGGAACTGGATCGTCCAATCGCCATCAATCGCCTCGTCAGCGACCCAGATCCCTTCCTTGGAGACCCTCGTCGTTGGGTTATACGACACACCGGCCCCGTCTCGCTGGCCATTCCGCCATTGACCGACATACCGCTCACCCTTGGCGGAGATGAACGTGCCTTCCCCCTCACGAGCATCATTCTTCCATCCGCCAGAATACGTGGCGCCGTCCGCGAACGCGGCATCGCCAATACCGTCTCGCTGGCCATTCTTCCATTCACCAGAGTATTGCTCTTTTTCGGAGGCGGAGACCTGCTTGCCCACGCCCTGCTTCTTGCCACAGACAAACTCTCCTTCATACGCGTTCCCCTCGGCATCAATGAACTTGCCCGTACCCTCAAACTGGTTCTCACTCCAGTAGCCGCTATAGGTCTCACAGCCTCGAATCACGCAATGCCCATACCCGCTTCGCACGTCATGGTCCCAATTCCCATCGTAGATAAAATCTTTCATCCCAGACGTCAACACACCAGTGCCGTGCCGTAGATCGTCACGCCATTGACCTTCATACACGTTGCCCGTGGCTCGCTCCGTGAACACGCCAAAGCCGTGACGTCTGTGGGATTTAAAATTGCCGTCATACGTGTCACCATTGCGGTACGTAACCGCATGCGTGCCATCGCACAGGGGCTTCTGTGGATCATAGTACACCACATTCCCATGGCTACGAGGTGATAATGGCCTCGCTGGAGGGGGCAGCGACTGTGGGGAATGAGACAGCGGGATATCGACAAACGTGGAGGGACGACGCACGGCCTTGACAAACGCATCATTCTTCCATTCCCCCTCCAGGATAGTGCCATCGACGTTGACTCGAATGCCCAGTCCTTCCCTCATGCCATCCACCCAGGTACCTGAGAAGGAGGACCCATCCGCGTATTTGAAGATCCCCTCCCCCCACGGACGCCCACGTCGACACTCACCAGTGTATTTGTCCCCGTTCGTGTACGTCAAAAACCATGTGCCATCGATCGCGGCATCCTTTTTCCACGTTCCTTCGCGGGTGATCCCAGATTTGGCGGAAAACATTGAGCCTTCTCCGTGCTGGAATCCCTTCCACCACTCACCGTCGTATCGATCCCCATTCGGGAACAACAGCAAGCCACTACCGTGCCGCTTACCATCCTGGAAGCCACCGGCATATTGGGTACCATCCACGTACTGCAAGGTGCCCATGCCGTGGAACTTGCCCTTGCTCCACTCACCGACGTATTGCTTCACACCACCAAACGGGTCACCTGGTCGCGAACGCGCTATTGTCAACTTCCCAATCCCGTCCTTGACACCACGGCGCCATTCCCCATCATAAATGTCGCCATTCACGTTCGAGTATACACCCATGCCGTGGAAATGGTTGTCAAGCCATTCCCCGGCATAGTTTTCAACGTTGGTGAGCGAGCTGTGTCCACGTCCGCACCGCAGATCGTGCTTCCATTCACCATCGTAGATATACCCATTCACTTTCGAGCTCAGGATACCCTTGCCGTGGCGCTGGTCCTCGACCCATTCACCCTCGTATTGGTTCTTGGTCACATATTCCACGTAGATGCCAAAGCCGTGGCGTTTGCCGTGTTGAAACTCACCCTCGTACGTGTCCCCCGTTGGGTACGTGTACTCGGCGTGGCCCTCATTGGGAGGACTGATCGTATCCACGACGCTGGATCGACGACGTTCCATGCGGTGCGCACCACGCCAACTGTCAAAGTTACTGGTCTGCAACCAGGCATGGGTCCATCCGTGGCCATACTCGGCGTAGAACGCGGCATGATCGCCCATCATCATCATGGGCGCAGCCACCTCTTCCACAAATCGAGACAGCACGGATGAATGATACGGATCGAACTTGAATTTGCTCGCAGCCAACGTAGACAGCGACTTGGCCTTGCTCACCGAGTCTGCCCTGAACAAGCCATTGTACACTTGCTCCAAAAAGTGCTCAAAGTAGGTCTGGAACTGTCCCACCACCCACTCAGCATCGGCATGTCGGCTATTCATCGTCGATCCGACCATGGAGGTCCAAAAGGCAGCAGTTTGCTCGGTTAGATTGCGACCAAACTTTTCAGCGAGGCTATCGGCAAATGCCGCCGTGGATGCGCCAAAGCCAAACGCGAGCTCGGTCTTGGCCGTTGGGAAGGTCACGAGGTCATCGCTGTCCAGGTCGACGATCATGTCCAGCTGTGCCCGCGGTCGCTTGAGCAGTAACGGGTCGCTAGTTCCGACGAGGAAGCCCTGGGTGCTATAGATTTCGTTTTCCTGGTCACTGGTAAAGCAGGGCTGGTGCACAAACTGCTCCGTGAATAAGGAGAAGGGCATCCCTGACCGGCGCAGGCGGTAGACGACGGCCTGCAGCAAGCGCGAGGTCACCTCGGCCTGCGTGGTTAGTGCACCGGGTAGTAACGCCAACAGCGCCATCGTGGCCGACGATGCGCGGGCTGGGTTGGCTGAATAACACACCACTCGTCCTTCCAGCAAGAGCACACGAAGGATCGCGATCACGTCGCGGCCCAGGCGGCGCACCACGTTAATGATGGGTAGTCCTGTGAATAAGACGCGATACGGAAGTGCATCGGCGCTCCATGTGGTGTGTAGCCGCTGATAGAACGTTGCCACGGCATCGTAATTGGTCGCACAGGCGCTTTCATCACCTCCACCACCACAAGCCGCAATTGTCGTGGGCTCCATCTCCGCATCGGTAAAGACCTCGCTGGCCAACACGAGCAGCTTTTCACGCAGATACGACTGGAAGGGTACGTTCGAGAGCAGAACAAGTACACGCACCGCCTGCTGCATGTAGAACGCGCGTCGGTGGCTCACCTCGGGGATGCCCACGCCCAACATCGACTGGCTCGCGGTATGGCTCCGCGGTAAATGAAACAACACACCATCTTCGTCAGCTTCACTCTGGGTACTTGTATGGCCTGTCTTGATGGCATCCGTCTGACCCGAGGAGGAGAAAGAGCTGCCAGGCGTTGCCTCCACGCTGGGGCGTCGGAAGACGGTAGCATCCATCTCACGATTGAATAGCTCTTCTTCTTCTTCTTCTTCGTCTGCTTCTTCTTCTTCGTCACCATCATGATCGTTCAGGGCATCGCGCCAGCCGCTACTATGGGCGTAATCGCTCACACCGGCAGCTCCTGTGGAGGATGGCAGCGACGCCACCAGCAGGCGTCCGCACAGCAGCATATCCGCGCGGCTCACGGTGACGCCATCGCCACCACTGCCGTTGCCCTCAGCGGTCGCATCCCCGCAAAAGTACGCCACTTCGTCGCGGTGAAGCACATCGGCGCGAGTATCTGCACTACAGCCAGGGTGTCGACGATGAACGCGCACAACCGCCAGCACATACCGAGCGGGCGGCTCCATCTGTGTCGATGGCTGGAGCGATCGATGCCTTGCCAATGATATACCGCAATATAGTGCGGGGGGGATTGTGACAAGGTTACCGTTATTACGCTGTCTTTCTGCTAATAAGTTCAACCCTTCGCCAAGACACTGCACACTTATGCTACCTCGTATAAGTGCAACCCTTGTGAGAATGAATTTGTGAACCCAAGCCTAGAGTCCAGTCATTGTCAAGTATATTCGATACGTACAAACGGAAAGCCTTGTAAACCCGATCCATTCACGACGAATGGAGATCCTCCCATTATACCCACTTCCACGTCACGTTGCTGTGCGATTCCTTCAGTGGAGTCGCAAGAGCGCCCTCCGATCAGTTGCCGTTGGCGTTCGTTGAGCAAGAGTCGTCAAGCTGTGAGCGAGACAACTGAGAGCAGCGATGGTTATCATCAGCGCACAGGCGGCCGCGCTTGGGGAAGGAGCGAGCCAGGGCGATGTGGGGAAGGAGCGAGCCAGGGCGATGTGAAGGAGGTGGAGAGGCTCTTGGACGACGGGGTGGGCGTGGACACTCCTGTGCACGAGGTGAGTGAGTGGCCGAGTGTCTTGGTGTGCGTAGTTATGGGACCGTGGATTGCGTGCTGGGTATGTGGGCATGAGATGTCAGTGGCTAATGGACTGGGTAAGAGCTGATGACTGGCGATGCTGCTTGTCTCGGGGTGCGTCTGCATGCGAGAAGAATGGCAAGACGGCACTCCGAAGCGCTGCCGTGAGCGACCATGTAGACACGGTCAAGCTGCTTCTTGACCGAGGAGCGAGTGTGGATGCCGTGGATAAGGTAAGCTGTCTGAGCGTACGAAAGGAAGTGTGCTTGTGCAGTTTGGGTAATAGCGGTGGAGGCGATGGACATGGACCCTCGTCGGCGCTGGATGCGTGCACCGAACGTGCAGCCCCAGAACTGTGCTGACTGGTTGCGGTGCTGCATGTCTATGGGTGTATTTGCATACGAGAAGGATGGCAGGACAGCACTTCACTGCTCTGCCAATAGAAACTATGTAGACACGGCCAAACTGCTTCTCGGCCGAGGAGCGAGTGTGGATGCGGTGAACGAGGTAAGTCGTCTAAGAGTGTCGTTGGCGCTGGATGCGTGTACCGAAGTGCTGCCGCAGAGCTGTGCTGACGGATGTGGCGTGCTGACTGGTTGCGGTGCTGCGTGTTTGGTTGCGAAAAGTATGGCAGGACAGCACTCCACGGCACTGCCAATGGAAACCATGTAGACACGGCCAAACTGCTTATTGACCGAGGAGCGACTGTGGACGCGGTGGACGAAGTAAGCTGTCAGAGAAGGTAGTGCTTAGGGGGCACGTGAAGGTGGTGCATAATGGGCCAGCAAGTTTATTGTTATGGATATGGACTGGGCTCGTGGATACAGGCATGGCTCCGCTTTATTTGATGTTCATGCGGTATTTGTGTGTGGAAAGAATGGTGATAAGGCACCCGATGTTGCAGCTACTTGTTGCAGCCTGGATGTGGCCAAGTTTTTATGGGATCGTGGTGCCCAAATGGATGCGGGACAGGAAGTGAGTAGCGTGAGGACATGTTCCGTGCAGCTTGCCAGGGGTTGGTGATAGCGACGGGGTGATCGATCGATAGCGATGCATGCGCGCGACATCCACACTCTGACTGCTATAGTCGATTCAACGAATTCCTCAGCGCTCAGGATAACAACTGTGGTGTTTGTTATCTTGATAATTTGTTCTGTCTAATTACTGTAGGATCGATTTCTTTTGGGTAAAATGGTCGTTGGAAGACAATTTCGCGAATCGTACGCTGATGACTTGAAATCACCAGAGTTTGCACGCCAGTTCATCATCGCTGGTGTTGAGTGGTCTCAGGACAACTACGTTCGGACTGCCGATAAGGCTCGACAAGAAAACGGAGAGAACGAGTATTCCGTGTCCGCATTGCTCGCAGCCATCGAACGGTGGGTTATTCAGCGAGATGTATTGCACATGAAAGACCTTCCGAGATTGCCGGTTGAGGTGTATAAATGTGGCGAAGTAGCGGTTCGCGATTTTTTCCAAGCATGGGAACTCGCACATACCACGAAGGACTCCCATAGCGATGAGGTGCTTTACCGCAAAGAGATTTGTGTGGTCGGTCCAGGCAGCTGGGGAAAGACCAGCTTCATCAAAAGTTTTACCCGGCGAGATGTGACACTGGAAGAATCAAACGAGCGTACGATGGGGATTGATTTGTTTTCATGGTCTTTTGGGGCATCGTCGTCATCATCGCGGCCAAAGAAATACAAACTTGCGATTTGGGACTTCGCGGGTCAAGACGAATATCAGTCGGCGCACTCGTTGTTTTTCTCGCATCGCACCATGTACTTGGTGTGCGTAGATCTAAAGGCGTACGCTGATGCGATAGATACGGCCCGCAATGAGGGCAACGTTTGTGATTCGGTTTCACTGGCCAGATTTGTGGAATGGAATATCTGCCGATGGATCCGCGTGATCTGCGCGCGTGAACCGGAATTCGAGTTCATATTTGTGGGTACCAAGTCGGATCTCATTGAGCGTGATGCAGCTAAAATCTAGGAGATTGAAGAGGACCTGATGACACGTATTAATCGCAGTAAAGAATTGGCTGTGAAGAATATCAAGAGTGCGATTGATGAGCTTCGAACAAGTGACAGAGATTCGATCGTGAACAATGCTAATATATCATGGCACCATCAGCAAGCGGCGCAGCTCGACAACCTCTTAGTGAAGCGGCCGCGATTTCTTTCTCAAGAGCTCAAGTGTCTGAGCAGTGCCGATCTGTCGGACATGGATAACTTTCGTTCATGACTGGAGGATCTAATCGTCCGAAGTGATACGAGTTTTCCGATGCCGGCGATGCCGGAGAAGTATTGTCGTGTTGAGTCAGCGATCCAGCAGATGTCTGCGCAGCTCGCATCGTTTAGTGTAACACCAGGAAATGATGCAAGTCGCACGTTTCAAAATGTGGATGAAGTGTGTTGGCGTATTACTCAAGATCCGTCAATGGATTACATTCGAAAGAGCCAAGTGATTTCGATACTGCAAGTGCTGCACAAGCTGGGTGATATTCTGTGGTTTGATAAATCGCCAGATGAGCTATTGGCGTCGACAGTGTTTTTGTCCCCGTAAGCCTTGATTCACTTTGTGAAGCACGTTATCAACCATAAGCTTGGCGATGAGCGTGAAACAGAGGTGCAATCGAAACAATACGGATCGGAGTTAGTACGTGCAGTGCAAACGGAGGGTCGAGTGGCACATGATCTCCTATGTCAGTTGGAGTACTGGAAAGATATTGCCCACGAGTCCGCGACCGTGCTCCAACTGAAGGAACTATTGTTCCGCTTCAAGCTCGCGTATCCAGCAGCAGGGGATGGTGCGATGACACCAGAGTCTGATCTCGTGGTGCCGATGTATTGGAAAAAAAGCAATGGACGCATAGCCAATTATGAGGGCGTCACCTCAAAAGAGTCAGCACGTGAGAAAGGCTTAATCAGGCGAGTGCGGTGGGAGTATGAATTCCAAGACTTCACTGCAGACGCCGTATATGAGCAACTCGGCGTGCAAAGTTATTCCAATTCTCATTCCAGCGAACGCTCGATTACGCAGTCTTCTTTTTCGGCATGTGTGGGTAATGTCTGTCACACTCGGATTTGTAAGCATTACGGGACCGACTCGATGAGTATCTGTATTGATGTATTCGCGTCGACGTGGGAAGCTGCATGGAGTCAAGTGATCTGGTACAGCTCAAGTTTGGAGCGCTTGCTGGACGAGTACCCGGATCTGTGGGTGGATCGCTATGCGATATCCGCGAGGGGGAGGCGTCTGAAGTTGGATCGTCTGGTGGGTGAACGACTCCAGGATGATCAGATGAGAGCTAGCATAGGTGCAGCCAGCGTAGGAAATCGACCTGCGTCAGAAGTACTTCCTCCTAGTATCGAATGGTTTATGGAGAAGACAAGGAGGCGGCTCAGGTCACGCAAACCTCATGATGAGCAAAGTAAGGAGGCCGAATTGCAGGTCACCATTGGCATGGAGCTGCTTTTGCTACGCCCTTGACTTCCCATAATGAGTGATCGCTGAGCATCATGGACTGTAGAGTTTAGATCGTGTGTTCTCAAACTGGCGATCCAGCCCATAGCGGCGAGATCCTCATCACGGCCACCCCAAGAGAGTCGGCCCGCGAGCTCGTAGAAGGAGACGTTTAGATTGGTTGAAACAAAGTGAATTGGAATTGGATTTTCAGGGGACTGACGGTAATTGACGCCTGTCAGTTTGGATGGACGACGACACTCAATGCAGCAATATTCTTGCAATCACGGCATGCGAAGAAGGAGTTGATTTCCGTCACTGCGCAACGGATCCATCAGCTGGTTGCGGCTAGTCAATGCAGTTGAAATCCTAGAAATGGCGGCCTGACCTGGATTCTGTTACTTTTACCCCAGATTCACCAACCGACGTTCAGCAACGTCATGGGGATACCAACTGACCTAGAAGCGATACAACACGTGGCTTGTCATCGCGACGAGAAGCGTAAGGGGACCATGGTCGCAAGCAACTGCTTGGCTTGAGAAGCGTCGAAACCAGGTCATTCTGTTCATCCTCTTTAAGGTCGCATCACAAATCACAGATTTTGTTTCAGTGGCTTTGCTTCAAATAGATATGTGGGTACATCTACACAAGAATAGCAGTCATGCACAACCAAACACGATAGTGGACGTGTGACTGCGGGATGGAGAGCGCAACCAGTCTTGATGTGCGTGTTGTGTGGATATGCACTGTGTGTTGATCAGAACCTGCGCTCACCCCCACAGTGTATCTATATGTGGTGAGTTAGTTGGCTCGCTGGCTGCAAACGTGAACTCTCGCTGGCTTCAAACTTGCAGCCTTGACGCTGTGCTTCCCGCGTCGCGTGTCGGCTACGAGCTCACGGGCAAGATGGAGTCACGGCCACGAACATTGAGCAGCGCTGGGGCCTCAATGATGACCAGTCGGTGCGTGCATGCTGGTGCATTCAAGTTGGAACCCCTGCTGTTGCTCTTGCTATCCGTCGGCTAATATCTGCAAAATAAACTGCATCGATACCAATGATGTGGACACGGGTAGGATGTCCAAAGTACCGCCAACACTGACGCTGGACCACGTCTCACCGGCTACTCGCCTACTGGAGAAGCGCCGACAAATGTTTGAAGTGCAAGAAGCACTAGACACACAGAAGGAGGAGTTTGCTCGTCGTGAAGTACGTGATCGCAATGCTATAGCTACTACAGTAGCCAGGCAAGCATTCATGTCATTGATTGCCGTAACTAGCATGATCCTCATCAGAAAGCCGTCTCTGCTGCTACTATTTGTTTATTAATCGTGTTGTTTTCGGGTTTTTTTGCTAATCGTTTTGCATGACAGGATGCATTCCATCGCCGCGAGGAAGAGCTCCGCAAGAAAGACCTGGAGCTACAAGAGTCCTTGATCAAATTTAACAAGTTCTTGCAAGAAAACGAGTCCAAGCGTAACCGGGCGATCAAGCGCGCGGGTGATGAGATCAAGCAGCGCGTGGCCAAGGAGCAGGAGGTGGCCAAGCTCAAGGAGCAGCTTGAGTCGCTGATCCTCGAGAACGACAAGCTGGGCAACCAGGTACGCAAGAATATGAAGTACGCGCGCTACCTCGAGCTGGTGCAGGAGACCGTACCCGAGGACTATCCAGAGGTAGCCGACCTTGTGAATCGGTACCGTACACTGAAAGAAACGAACCGCGACCTCAAGGCCAACCAAGAGGAGCACGAAGTGGAGAACGAGCAGAAGCGGGTCGAGTTCTCGGGCTTCCAGAAGGAACGCGCGAACGAAATTCTGAATTATAATAACCAGATTGCCTCTTTGCAGCGCGACTTGGAGGCCGACGAGCACCAAACCATTCGTGTGCAGCACGAGGCCGACGCGAGCCTGCGGTTGACCACGCAAAAGACACTGGCACTGGGTCAGATCGTGATGGCCGTGGGCAATTTACTACAGAGATGCACGAGCGGGTTGCATGGCCAGATCCTGAAACACATGGAAGGCAGCAATGCCGCGGCGGCGGCGGTGGCGGCAGCCGCTGGACCCAACGGCGGCCACGAGGGCGCCACGTCGAGTACCGGGGGAGCTGCCAGTGCTGCTACGCCTGTGGAAGGAGAGGCTGCGGGTGTGAATGTCAGCATGACCGAGACCGAGGTTACTCAGCGCGGGCTCAAGGCAATGTCGGATCTGGACGTGGTGGCGTCGTACATGGTGGACTTTACGGCCATCGTTCACGCGAGACTGGATGCACAACGAGCCCAGAAGAAGGCAGCGGCTGCTGCTGCTGCTGCTGCTGCTGCGCCAGGGGGGGTGGCAGGAGGCGTTGGCCTAGGCATTGGCGCAGGCGGTGGACCGGGCACTGTAGTGACCACAGGGGTGAGTGCTGCCCACCCGGGGAATACAGGAGTGGCGTCGGCTTCGAGTTCGTCCGCGACTGTGGTGAAATAAATCCACAAATACAAATGGAGGGGGCTTGAAATGACGGAGATGACGCAAAGCAACACTATCAGTCGAGAGGACTTTCGGCTCATTGTGGTTGTTGAGGTTGCAGATTTCGGAACCACGCGCTCATCCAAGTCGTTCTCTTGGTCGGGAGGATATTGTACAGTAGTAGCTCCAGTTCGTTGCACGGCTGAGTATTGCTGAACTGGCGGCGAATTTCACAGGCGGGACTGGTAGTGTGTTGTTTGCAAAAAAATACCTCAGCCTTTTCCCTCATGTATAGCTTTTAATGAACCATCCACTGAGCACACAGGATACACAGAGAAGAAGCCGTGCGATGCGAGGGGGACCGATACGATTCGTGGTCGCTGTGCGGACAATAAACCCACAGCCCCCACTTTTGAGTGACAGTAAGGTCAAACTGCGCAGCCCTGGGCAACCTCACCCTTGGTGATTAAAAGCCGTGTTTCATGTTCCATGTTCCGTGTTCGAGCTCTATGCATTTTTAATTCTCCCTTCCACTTCCTTGCTTCTCGCTGACACCGCTCAGCTCCAGCTGCTGCTGTTGCTGTTCGTTCTTCACGCGAATGTAGCGCGACATGAATTCGGTGGCGCGGTACTTTTCCGACCACAGGATGCGCCCCGTCCAGTTCTCCTGCCTCGCGCGCTCGCGCTCCGCCAATGCACGATCCAAACGCGTCATCAGTGATGATGCGTTCTGGCTACGATCGTACCGCGTGGAAACAATTCGTTGGCCAATGCGTTGGCTTGCCGTCCATGCAGTTTCATCGCCATACAACTGCTGCATGGAACGCGCAAATGCCTCGGGATCATCCGCGATCAGTCCACCCCACGGCATGGCGCCATCTTGTTCGCTGGTGGGCGACGAACCAGCAAGCTGGTGCATGCCCTCGGCGCCAATCGAGGTCGACACACAAGGGGTCCCTACAAACCAACTGTCGGCAATCTTACCCTTGACCCCGGCCCCAAAGCGAAGTGGAGCGACCGAGAGCCGATACAATGCCAATGTGTCATGTACATTGGGTGCAAACCCGGCAAGTCGGAATCCGTTGGCTGGGTCATCCAGTTTCTGGTACTTCTTGGCATCCTGGCTGTACGAGCCATAGATATGCATCTCCGGAACATGCAGTGCACCACCCGATCGCCCATCATGCCCCTCAGCATGCTGTGCTCGCATCTGTTCACGGAACGAAGGCCAAATGCTGTGCTTCATCCATTCAATGGCATCCACATTCGGTGCATGCTTGAAGCTGCCAATAAAGGCAATATCTCGTCGTTCGGCAAAGCTCTTGCTCGATGAGGAGGCACCGTCCTGCGCAGTGTCGTAAAAGAAATCACAGCGATGCAGCAGGCGCTCTGGTATCTCGAAGCGTTTCGTGAGCACGTCTCGTTCATTCTCCGAGACGTATAACGTTAGATCGGAACGGTGCATCGCCGCCAGTTCACGAATCGTATGCTTTTCGAGCCCTCCATTGCCCAGCGACAACGTCTGTAGGTCCAGCGTCTCCGTGAATGGCACATCCTGCTTCTTGACCAAATACTCACGCGCTCGCCTTAGGAAATGTACATCCTGTAGGTCCAGCACACGTAGCGCCGTGGGCGCGTACTGCTGAACCTGCCAGCCATACATCTCCTCGGCGATGAAGCGATCAAACAACACGAGACACGGCGATGTCTCCATGAGCAGCTTGGCAAAGGTGTCCGTATTGGCATCGGCCTGCACGCATTTCACACCCTGTTCACTGGCCAGCGCCTCCGTGTGCGTATTCAACCGGCTCGGAGACACACATAGCACTTGATAACCGTGTGCCTGCAGTACGGCGATGAGGTCCGAGCTTCGCACACCGGCGGCCGAGCTCGTACGCTCGGGCCATACCGTACCAGCCAGGATCACTTTCTTCTGGCTCGAGAGGAACGCCGCTCGTCGACCAGACGAAGCAGAAGATGAGGAGGAAGTGTTGTGGCCCCCTTCTTCTTCTACCTCTGCACCACCACTACCAGCGCACTTGTGGCGAGGGTCTGCCGCCAATGGCTCGTACCAGTCGACTTCCATGTTGGCAGCCAGTCGTGCCTGCATATCAAACGGACCAGGTAATCCTTCAGGGAAATGCTCCAGTACGAGCTCATGGAAATACGACACGGGGGCCACGTGGGCGACATGAGCGCAGAGGTGTTTGAACCATTTGATGCCGTACGCCACATGGCTGCGTTCCTCATACACGATCTGCGCCACGACCGCCGCTGAGGCCTTGTCCCCCACCGAGCGAAGCTTGTGCACGAGGCGTTCACCTGAATCCAGGCCGCGTGCTTCCTGCACCAGCGGTACGACGGCGATGCGCGCCGCCAAGGCCGCCGTTGTGTTGGCGGCATGCTCCAGCAGCGCGGTGGTGGCTGGCAGATCGCCATAGAACGAGCCCAGCTCACGCAGCCGATCGTCCACCATCAGGAAATGCCGCGCCTCATCACTCGCGACCGTGAGGAAGTCTGAGTAGAAATCACGCGGTAATTGATACTGCACCGGGTCAAAGCGTACGAGCGTGTCCCAGTAATTGTCTGCGGACATCATCAATATCAATAGCATCATCATCACCGCCACCGTCACCACCACAACGAGCGTGTGAGAATGATGCCAATCCAATCCATTCATCGATCCAGAAAAGCGTGTTATCCTACCAATGGCGCCCAGTTCAATGTGGGCTAGCGCGTGGAGCATGACCACAGGGATGGACGCGGGCATGTGCTTGGGCGAGGGCATCTGCTTGGGTGGCAGTAGCAGCGGCTTCTCACTGCGCGCGGGCTGCTGTGGTGGGTCCCCCTTCCAGTGCGGACCGCTCCAGATGGCAAGTGAACCGGTACGCCATCGCTCGAGGCATTCCAGCGTGAGCGCCACCTTTTGCGCTGGCTCACGTGTACGCAATACCCGCTCACCGTACGCGATCAGCGACTCCAGTGCGTGGTCCGTCGAGTCGACAGCCACCTGTGACGCCACCGCAAGGGAGCGCCGCGGGCCGGTGGCGTGCGCCATGGCCTGCGCACGCAGCGACCGCCATGCGCATGACCGAGATGCCAGCATTTTTCAATGGCTGGATGCGGTTGTGCCATGTGCATGAACGCTTGACACGCAAAGGTACGGTGCTTGCGGGTTAAGTAGCGGTATGTGCATTATGGTGCTGATGGGAAACGCACACGCAACATACGGATGGACATTATCGATACATACCGTATATCCCGTAACCTGTCACAGACAGGCGGTTGAGCCGATGAGCAAGACAAGGGCATTCGTTCCTTCTTGTTCTGGACGACAATGGCAGGCGAGTCAGGACCACGAGGCGCCGAACGAGCGGCGCCCAAGCGCAAGCGTAAGGCCGTGGTGAGCACTGCGCCCCGGCTTCAGACCAAGGCGCTGCTGGCGTCGACGCGCGATGAGCTGCGTGACATTCAGGTTGGGTTTGCGAGCATTCGCCTGAACGAGCTATGGAGCGGAAGGTGCTGTAGGTGATTGAATCGTAGACTAACATTGTCTATTTATCGTCAACTTGCATGCACGTGGATGCTACAGACGGAGCTGGAGGATCTCGCTAAGCAGCGCCATCGATTGGTGGCATCCAAGTCGGCAACAGCAGCGACCACGCTGAAGCTGCTACCTGTGACGAAGCGATCCATTTTCTGATCTGAAGGAGATCCAAGAGCACTCCAAGACCTAAGCTCTGCGTAAACACCACTGAAGCGCATCGTAAGCGAGTGATTTCCGCTGTAAGAAAAATGTTATCTGGTGTCAAGACATGGTGATGATCAAGGAGGACACCCGCTACGGTCGTCGTGCCCAGTATTAGATCCCTCGATCGTTATTTTGTTTGTTAACGGAAATATCAGTCTGGTGTACCATTGTTTTCATCCGGAACTTCTACCAAATCCGATAGTATCGGTCACCACCGCAATGCACGCATTCGCGTTACCAAACGATCATGGCGAATAGTGATCCACGCGTGGCGCTAAATGAGGCGTTTTCCCATGAGATCGCGCAGTGCTGGCTGGCGCATACAGTGCATGACATCACCATTCGCTTGCGCCGTGCCGTAGAGACGACCCCAACAGCTTCAAGCCATACACTACGCGACGATGGCGATATCCACGTGTACTACTGGCAGCACCAGGCAATCCCCTCTACGACACAGAGCAACGTCGAAGGATGCGGACCGTCACGCGATACATCGGCAGGCATCATACCTGCACTGCTGAGACGTATCCATGTGCTTGACGACGAGCGCTGGGTTATCCCCAAGGTTACGGAGCTATACGGTGAGGACCAACTCGTCGCTGCCATGTCCGAGTCGTCAGAAGTGCATCTCCCCCGATGTGTACGTGTGATCTATGCGCCTAACGGAACCAATAACGATTGGAACAACGTGCGTCGCTCCATGACTACGGTCAAGAACGGTGCGTCAGCGTGGCGGTGCCTTCATTTTAAGGATGGTGTGTGGCAGAGCGACGACGATGACGACGTTGATCATAGCACGGAGCATCAGGACAACGGCATTCATGGTGCAGCGGGTACAGACGGTTCTGTCGTGCATGTGGCCTGTATCTGGCTCGCGGGGTCGCCGCTGGATGGCGGACTCGCGCAGGCCTCGGTGCTTTACGCGTTAGCACAGCCATCATCATCATCAACGACGACCTCTCTAACCCATGGTTATCTCAAGTCGGCACTTCAGCCGTGGCAACAGCTTCGTGAGCAAACCGGCTGGCGATTGGCGCGCGAGCTACTGCTTCCAATGCGCCACGACTCGGCATCGACATCCATTTCTTCGTCTTCATCTTCATCGTCGTCGACTTCATTCCTGACGTCGGGCAACATGCACCAGTTCCCGTTCCAGCTGCAACTGATGGTGTTGCGATGGACGTACTGCCACCCCCTGGTGCTGTCCCTCGTGACGAAATCGTTTGCGAGGAAGCTCGCGTTGATCCCGCAGGATCGTGTTCGTCATGAGGTACTCGAACTCTTACGGGCTCATGCCCAGCTCTGGTGCATTATGACTACCACTCGACTAACATCCGTGCAGGTCACCGATAGCGACAACGTGCGTAGTCCACTAACACAAGAAGTGGAGGCGCTTGTGAGCCATTACCGGGACCATCGCCATACGGTTGCTTCCACCGCTTCCCCACCACCACTACCACCACCAGACAAACTAGATGGCAAGGCGACGACCAATGATCCCACTCAACTAGACCGCCTTTCACGATGCGCGCTATGGGATGTTCAAAAGGCATTTTACCGTGAGTTTGGCATCCGTGCATGGAGCAGTCATCTCATCCCGTTTGGCGTCTCCAGCAGTTCGTTTCTCGCGATGCAATACGCCAGTAAGTGCGCTTGAGATTACCGCTCTTTCCGCCCCACGGGCCTTCCATCACGATAAACCGGCGTGCTACCTACTTTGTACTTACTCCACTTGATATCGTTTGCTTGCTCTGCAGGACTTGCGATTAGTTTTTTCAAGGAAACGGTGCGTGCTTCTACACCTTCTAGCGATCGTCACCGGCCCAATTGTGTCGTATGGGAGGCAGCAAGTGGATCCTGCAAGTTCCTTCACGCATTCCTGCAGCATTTCTATGCGTTAACCGAGCTCGAGCAACTGGAGCAGCACTACGGGATTATACCCTGCGTGGTCGCAAGTGATCTGAGTGACCAGGTGCTGGCATCTCGTCGAGACATGCCATGCTTTCAGCACTTCCTTGCCGATGGCCGACTCGCGTTTGCTCGTTTTGACACTGATATATTTCTACATGGTAACGAAGTGGAGAAAGGATGCTTGCATATTTCACCGTCACCACTGACATCGCCGCCCTATGCACGTGATTCGACAGCACGGTGGCGGGTGGGTCACGAGATTGGACCAGTGTTTCTCATAGGCAACTACTTTGCCGATTCACTAAAGACGGATATCTATGTCGTCACAGAAACGAGCAGGAACGAAGATGACACTGATCCCTCTATTAGCCGTGACTTCGTGGTTCGCGAGGCGCTACTCGCGCGTAATACGTCGCAAATCCCCGACATGGCTTTCACTTTACGTGACGTGATCCGCGACCCTCGTGAATTAGCACTGTACGAAGACCCACGCTTGAATGCAGCGCTCGTGGATACGTTAGACGGCATCAAGAGGTCTTGGCAAAGCGACCTTGAACAGGGGAATACCGACGATAAGACCCACGCATCACTGGTTCTGTTCCCAGTGGAGGCAATGCAGTTGTTGGCGGCTATACTGGATGACGTGAGCCATGTCTACTCAATGGCAGTGGTCCTCGGTGACGCGACGTTTAACGCTTTGGATGCGATCCCCAGTGCGTTCTTGACCGTGTCACGCAGTCACGACGATGCACTAGAAATTCCACAACTCTCACCGCACCCGGATTGCTTCTGTCTCCCGGTGGATCTCGAGATTTTGTGCACTTTTGTTTTGCAGTTTCCACGCGCGTGTGCTGCGACCGTGGCTACCTTGGCAAGCGATACCTTCAACTTGTTCTACGCTGTGACCACCTCCACACCCAAATGCATGGACGTGAACCAATTGCCAGTGGTCGATTTGTGCTTCCAGTTCCGACAGCTCTTTCAACACTTTACGCCAAGTGATTGTGACCTGCTCTGGGGCCTCATGAGCCTTGATGATGGCGCCCGGCAGCTCTCGTTTGACTCGCATGTGGCGTTATTGCAGCAAACAGCCTGGGATCACGATCTATTTCTTGTGTTACAATGGCCATTGCATCGTCACTGGAAACTCTGCATGGCACGCTATCAGGCACAGCAACAATTAGAAACAACGACCACGAACAGTGCAGTGAGCAGTGACGCGATGCACGTACTGCGCACCACGCGACGTCAACTCATTGAGGTCGGCTTGCGCTGCTTTCAGACGTTCTATACGCTTGAGCACAACACAAAAAGTAGCGACGACGAGCGCAGCATCACCTCCCTGCAACGCGCGAGATGGTTCTACGGTACACCTATCCGCTTACTCACCATCCCTGCGAAAGGCTACTACACCTCTTATCTCAATTGATCGCTTGGCTAACGTGAATCTGTCCTTGACCTCATGCAAACAGAACTCAAAGCATACACAATCGTCCATCAGCTTCTTCAATCAGACCGCGGCTGGCAGCGCCGCGGTCCCTGCCGCTCAGCTGCATGCTACCTACTTGGGGTACGTTTTTAAGCCCCGCTTTGCGCTATAAACGTCTCACAAGGACTGACATTTCGTTGCTTATACGATCATATTGCTTTCCTCAGTTGTCGTGCTTTTACCTGCAGACGTACGGTGCAGCTCTCTACTGGTTTCGACAGTGTAATCTACTCCGACCGAAGCGGCAACGGCATCTGCGTTGGATCGCGCGAACCCTACGGCGCCTGCAGGAAGAGCAATCCCACGCACAAAACGCTGAGGCGGAATTAATAAATAATGCAGTCGTGTCACCTGTGTCTGACGCCTACGCATCAATGCGACTGACATGATAGAAAACGAAACACATTCAACGAGATTCATTATCAACGGGTTAATCCCCTGCTCTTTTACTGTACATCATATTACCTTGCGCGAGAAGATCAAGTACGCGCGCGGATTAGATCACCCATGACACGCTTGATACCGTCGCTTCACAAGCGCCACGCAGGCCTCTTTGTTCTCCACAACAAAGCAGATCTGTTCCAACTCGCACGTGTCATCTTGATCGCCACAAATATCGGAGTCAATGTCAGATTTCTGTTTGTAATTTAGGTGACACAAAAATACCGGGGTTTCCCCACCAATTTTTACAAAGCAAATTTAGCGGCAGCGTTAGAACCTCACCAGAAATCCAGACGGCAAAAAACAGTAGCACCAAGAGTAGTAGATCCCATACAGTGAGTTTGGGCTGAAGTAACGTACATGGAAGTGGAAAACCACTGAATTGATCACTGACTTCTTGGAGGTGATTTTAGTCAAAGCCGCGAGCGGACGACAGGTCTCAACGAGCGCGTCGTTCGTCTCGGACGATGACGGTCTAGCCAACGCGACTATTGACGAAGCTGTGACGACCAACTCGCGTTCACCAACACGTGTCCAGGTCAGTACAGGTGTTGCTACGACCCCATTTCCATCACCCTTCTCATCTTGAAAATCATTCAAAGTCCCTTCTTGGTCGCCACCATCACTACTGCTTTGATGGTCCGAACTGGTGTCATCCGTAGCGACTGTTTCCAATGCTTTTACAGTAGAGGTGGCAATATACCGGATTGCAACAAATGATCGCCCGCCAGGCTCTCGCATTGCAATCTCCGATTTCCAAGCGACAGCATCTATCAGATCGCCTTCCACAGGCATCTCCGTTGCCACATCACTAAACATACCATCCGCGCTACTTGACTCGTCATCCGTTAGAGTCAACACCGACTCCGTCACCGATCGATTACGAGATGCAAAACTGAGTCTGGATGCAGCGGCGACAGCCTTGTCCAAGAAAGTGCTTCCTGTACGCAGCGGCTGCGGAGAGTGCACATGGTCACTGCTTGAGTCACTGTTACCTCGAGCTCTCCACCCATCGGTACTAGATTCATCTTGGTCTCCAGGATTTGCACGGCTACCTGCATCTGGCGGACTGGTGCTTCCGTCGTTCTGATCTCCTTCTAAGCTGACGACGGTCTTGCATACATCACTGCTGTCGCTAAATGGGAACCACAGTTGATCGTTGCCTCCACGGACGCGAAACACATAAGTCGCATTTGGCGCGAGGTCAGTAACGCAGCAACGCGATGTATCTCCATCCATATCTTGCTTAGCCGTCGTCCACGTGGATGTGAGGCGGTTTCGAGCAAATTGGAGCTGATATCTCGTAATTGTCGGGTCATTTATCGGGTCCCACGAGACAATGACCTCTGTCGGTAAGGATACCAATGTGGTCACGTTGCACGGTACCATAATTGGCATTGAGGTGGATGAGGCCACCAAAGTCTCAGACGTTGACAATGAAACAGGTGGGGACGGGGTTGAATCCGCGGAGACTCCGCCGCTCTCAACAAAACTGGAGTTACTTCGAATCCTACTGCCCGAAAAAAGTGAAGACATTAGAGACTTGGCATGTTCGTGAAGTGCGGTTCCTGTTGTAGGTGTGGTCTGCAACGCGGTCACCATCTCGTCCTCGGAAAATTCGGGCAAACGCTCCAATACTGCGCCCCCGTCAGGGGTATTTTCAAACGCCCACGCATCATATTCGTCCAAACTAGACATCTTGCTGTCATCTTCGTTACCACCCACTCCATCAGTGCCATCATCGTCTATGCCAACATTGCTTTCGTTCCGAGTACTGTCGATTGCGCGCTGACGACAACGCTCCTCAACGTTCCAATCGGCACTGAGGCGCACAAATACCTGATTCGTTCTTGGTGCCACCAACCGCTCGCAACACTTGATAATGGCTCCGCGCTCGAGTACCACATCATCGATCTTTTCTCCGTCCAAAGCTGGTGTAGTTCGTGCATGAAGCGCTACGATCACACGGTAGTAATATGTACCGCGCTCGAAAAACTCCGGGCATTCACCTGGAAGGAAGACTGCTGACGTTTCGACACTCTGTCTCCTTAGTAATGACCTAGGCGATATTGCTGCCGCCAATGGAATAGTCGTATCATCGGGGTTCTTCGCGTCATCACTTCCATCACCATCACCGTCTTGCCCTTCCTTTTCCAATGTGCTCATTGGAGCACTTGACAAACTGTACGGCCCCCAGCTGTCTCCATTTCCGCAGCGCACGCGGAATACCAGCGTCATGCCTGGATCCAGGCCAACCATTGTGCCACTACTGCACGTCGAAATCCCAGACAAATCGCGCTCACTTGTGTTTTCTTGCTTCATGGGCACACACATCCATGGGTGGAAGGTGTGATCAGATTGCTCAGCATATTGGAGTTGATACAGCGTCGTGTTATTTTCCGCCGAAGTATCCAAATTCCATGGTTTATTCCATGTCATACACACCGAGTGATGTGATGCACTGATGAGGATTGGTGGCAATGGAGGAATCGAGATGGCGTTCATCGCCGTATCGGCAGCTACAGATCGTTTGCGCTGTAGCGTCAAGTTCTGGAATCGAAGTGATACTGGCCGCGATGCATTTTTCACCATCGCAATGACCTCGGGGAATGAAACGCCACTGAGGTCTTGTCCGTTCATCGAAAGTAACAAATCGCCAGCCGCAATCTGCTGGCTTTCGTCAGCCTGGCTCTCCTCGACTATGCTCTCCACCACTGTATGGTACCGCTTGTGCCGTGAACGCTGGAAGAGAATGCCCATTGTTCCGCTCTGGAAGACTACCTCTTTGACACACTGGCTCTTGTCCAGTGCCTCTTGCGTACGTACGCACACTTCCATCCACTCGTCTTCACCAACGAGACGCCTTTCCTCGGGAACAGCCCCAGAATCAGTGCCTTCTTCGTCCAACATTCTCAGTGATGCTCGAGGAGGTATGCGGCTAGGAGCCACAACATCCTTGGCTGCTGAGGTGAGACTTTGTAGACGTTGTGAAAGCGTTGACACTGCAGTTTTCTTGGTCTTGACCGTTGGGAATTGTGACTGTGGCTGTGCTTGTGCTTGCGCCACTGGTTGCAATGTTGCCGACGAAGCCGATGGTGTTAGCGTTGGCGTTGGCGTTGGCGACCCTGACGATGGTACTGAAAGATCGGTCGCTAGCTCGCCAGGAGATGTTGCTGTTTCCACTCGTGCATCATCTTCCGAGTTAGTCCGCACTCGCTCAAAAGCGCGCTTTGCAAACAATCTGAAGCCGCCAAACCCACGGCTACTTCCCCCGCCACTGCCGTTTCTAACCAAGGACGTGTCGTCATCGATATCGTTAGAGTCACGAATCACAAGCAACTGCTCTTTGGTGAGCGCATCCATGCTCTCGATTTCCTGCTTGAGTTCATCAAAACTACCGTCCAATCGGCTGACATGTTCGAAACCTTTTTGTACAAACATGAGCACGAGACGGGTAATCGTCACGTGTTCCCTTTTCAGCCGTGGGGGTGCGCCCAAACCCACCGCCCCACCGGTAAGACTATCCCGACCAACACCACAATCGCTTTCTCGGCGGAAATCACCAGTAAACTCACTATCATGGTCGCTGTGGGGATGACTCTGTACCGTGGCAATATCTGGTTGCTGTCTGTCGCCGGTGAGCCCCCTCGTGAGTTTGGATAGTGCACCAAACGCACCAGTGGATGTTGATGTCGATGCAGTGGGTGACGCCACTGATGGTCCGACAAAACAAAAATGACATCCTTTCATTCGTGCAAACCCGTCAATGAGCACGGAGAGTGCATCCGGACTGGATACAACTTCAGGGTCAATATGGTACGATAAACTCAAGTGACACGCACGAAATTGTTCGATGGGGCGGCAGTCCAGCACGATGAAGAATACCGATGACTGGGATGCGTGGCGTTCTGCCGAGTATGAACGGCGAGAGACCAACGAGGAAGGTACCATCGGCACGGGCCGAGTCGCGACATCCTCAACCATGGATGCTGACGATTTCGAAGCGGATCGTCCAAGACGACTCATGAGGTTGCGCACCAACTCATCCGGATACACCTGCAGACTTGACGCGCCCATGACTTGACGCAGGAATGGAGCCATGCTGTTGTTATAGCCACCATAGCAAACGGCGAATAAATCACGAGAGAATGACCGTGGCGTTGTCTCCATCAAATGGGTCGCTACATGACACACATGGTCCAACTGCGCACGATCCGCAAAGGCGATCCCCGTCAACACCTGTGGAAGCATGCACACATCGGCTTGTAGAATCTGTTGACGATGCTCAGCCACCAGCGCGTAGGCCACAAAGTGAAGAGTGTACGGATCATCCTGCAGCAAGAAGAAATCCCAGAGCGCCAAGACCAACTCGGGCGCCAGATTCCGTGCAAATAACGTCATGAACCATGGCGTGACGTACAATTCCGGGATCATCGCGTGCTGGTCCAGAAAACTGCATAGCATTGGGTCATGGTAGCGCATGAGCAGGCGATACAGCTGGAAGGAGCACTGCAGTGACTTGAATTCACGGTCCACAAACACGTGTGGCATTAGTCGGTCAATGAACGCGTAGTAGAGCTGAAACACGACGCCCTCAGCCAGTGGTGGCTCTCGCTCAAGGATCATAAACGGAGCCAGCACTTCGTTCATGCCCTGCTTGTAGTGAATGTTTCGGCTCTTGCAGTAAAACGTGAGCAAACGCACGATCGTGTCCATGGTCTCGCGCTGCCGGAAATAAGCATCCTGTCCACGAGTGCGGTGTGCATCGGCGGCAATCACGCGCTGGTTGGATAAATCTTCCGCCACGCGCGAGATGGACTCATCCAAGTGCAACCGCTCACTGCGTGCTACGCCCAAGAGTTCCTGCCAGATCGCGCTGCGCAAGGCAGTAGGCACACCACCAAGCTCACGGCAGATCACACTGATCACGAACCGATCGGGGCGCCTCTTGGTGAGCTCATGCTCCAGCTGCGCTCGCATCTGCGCGATAGGATCGCTGTCCTCCGCCGTGGCCGCCTCGTCCTGGTCATGGGTCGCATGGGTTTCACGCTGGCAGGTGTCCTCTATGGCAGCGCTGTGTGGCTTAGGAACAGCCGTCTCTGCCTCTGCATCGATGCATCCATTTGTATCGACCGCCTGCACAGACGCTTCTTCTTCAGTGGGCGCAAAAGGATCGCTGAGAGTCGTCGGATCGATACCGTCGCCGGTCTTGCCCGCGATCATGGAGTCGGCGCCATTACTCGTCTCCCATAGCGATTGAAGAGATGCGGATGGCGTGGACGTAATGAGCAGGGGCTCTGCATCAGTCGTGGATGGCGATGCATGCGCAAGCGCTTCCTGCGGCGCCTCTGGGGCGTGTCCAGACGACATCGCCTCGTGCGCTGGTGCCGCATCCATGCTTGCTTATCTTGTGTGTACTTCTACCCTTCCCTCCCTAAAGTAAAGAAGAAGCCGGGGCAAGCGCTATTTATTGCCAGTGTCGTTCCTTGTATAGATTGTCCAACAAGGGAATTTGTTCCCAAGAATTTCAGAACTTTCTGTAATTTTTAGGTAATAGCCGTGCTCGATTCAAAGGAAGGGGGGGTACTATTGGTCAATTTCGACATTTCTGGTAACATTTAGAAATATCCAAATTGACAATAGCCCCTGCCCCCTTGAATCAAGTCCGCTTCCAATATCCAAATTGTCAAGCAAAACGCCTAGCTGACACAACAGTTTCCAGCTTGAATTTAGACCTACTGGGGCAGACGTCGATAAGCTTAGAAGCAATCCAAAAGCATACCGCCAGTAGTCGTCATGAATGCGATCATGAAAGGAATCCACAGAAAGCGTACAAGCGTACAGCGTAGAATTTCGTTTAACACCGACTACCATTTGTCGTTCTTATTGACGAGTTTTTGCAAGCGTTGATTAACACTAGTAAAACTACACAGTATCCATGCCAATTTGACACGGACGTGAATTCATTCACAATCAAAAGAACTTCATCAGGGTAAGAGTATTACTTTCGGTGACGAAGACAGAAATTGCTAGGGGGTTTGGGAGGCCCTGGAATGTACTCATTCTGCACGTCGGATCCTCCGACATCGGGGAATAAAGGGTTAACAACGTCACTCACGAAAATCCAAGTGTCGAGGTTGTCTTCTTGGTTCTCTTGAATTTTCCTTTTCCCATCCGCTCTTTGGCGCCTTGAGCTGTTGGACTGTTCGTAGATTGTGCGTCATCACTGGGATCCTTGCTCTTCGTTTTCTCGTTGACAGCGGACCGCAGCCTTTTGCTTCGAATCTTCGCGTATTTTACGTTGTCTTCATATGACGTGAAATAATGATCGATCCTTGTTTGGACGTGCTTTTGCTTTGCATTGTTCGCAATTTGCTCCATCAAAGGCAACAGCACCGTATCCGTTTTCGACTGATCCCAGCCAAACGTGCCAGTACAATACGCTCTCAGACCAGCCAGATCTGGAAGACTCCATGAAAAACGAGCATCAGAACGATCAACTTGAGGATTCTTGTAGGCCTGGACAACGGTACGGCTCGGAAATTCTTCGCTTAGTTCCCATTTCCGTCTCGCGTTGGAGTGTGTATGCTGAAATCGCGAACGAATATCCATCTGGTCTAAATCATCCTGTGATTTTTTCTTTTCCTGCCGTTGGAAAGCTTCTTCTCCGACGTCAAACGTGTTTACCCATTCCTTGAATTCTTGTAAACCCTCCAGGCCAGGATATGCGTTGACTACCTCAGTGGCATTCACGATTCCGATTCCACGTACTCCATCTGTGTAATCACTACCAAGAAGGATTGCCAGTGATATGAGCTCATCTTGTGTGAAACCAAGCTCTCGATGGATATCATGGGCAAGAAACGCTTCTACAAACTTTTGGTTGTGGAATATGTTCTTGTACACCTTCTTTCCACCGAATGGAAAAATATCGCTATCATCCGTGATGATCCCATCCACCAATCCAAGTTGCTCCAGAGCTGCACACTGAGCTTCCGCTTCCATTGGGCACACCAAGAACGGTACCCCAAACAGACGCAGCAGCTCCATCACTTCCTCGACCATCTCATCGTTCACGCCCTCCACGTCGCGCATTTGGCGATTTCGTAGTTTTATCAGTTCAACTTGCTCCTGTTCAATTGCTTCGACGTTAATGACCGGCTCGGGGTCTGTCGTGTATTGCAAATAGCGTGTCGTCTTCTGGGGAACGCCAGTGGTTTCTTCGATAGACTGCTGAATAGCCTGCTGAAGGAGCTGATCATCATCTGCCACTTGCGCTGTGATATTTTCCGACGTTTGTTCAATACCACGAGTCTCGTTGGACACAGTGTCATCAACGAGTTGTGAGTTTAGTGATTTCGTTGGTGAATCTGAAAATTTAGCTTCTTTCGCAATCAATTCGCTTCCGGTGGCATTCTCTGCGCCTATACCAACCGATGTGTTAGATGATCGAGTATGAGGTGCAAGTGCGCGTCTCACTGCACCCGCTGCCCATTGGCTGCACACAAAAGAAATCAAACGTCAAACAATGTCATTATTGGTTAAAGCAGAACATAAACTTACGTGAGATTCGACGCAGTTGCAATGGCCGATTGAAGAGCTTCTTCTTTCAGCGCGGCAAGATCCAATTCGGCTTGCTCTTCATCCAATTCGCTTTTGAGGGACGTGAACAGTTCATTTGTATCCCCTTCATCTGCATCGTTGAACCCGGGATCTGCGTATTTACTGCGACTCGTCACAACTGAATTGGTTAAAGAAGCTGCATCTACACTTTCACTGTGACTCATCATTTTTGGTGCTGGTACATCTTCCCATTCAAAATCTTCTTCGACATCATCGGGCTCGTCAGGCTCATCATCCACTATCCGAACAACCTCAGCTGGGGAAGATTTGGGGTCCGCATCCATGTCAATATTTGGGTCATCCTTATTTCCGATGACAGCAGAATCCCCATCTTCACCATCAGCTGCGACAGCCTCTTTAGATCTCTCAATGGCGATAGTCTTCTGAGTTTCTTGTTTTCCAGGAATCGCAACTGTTTCCCATTCTATATCATCATACAAATTTCATGGTTAGCAAGCTCATAATTCGGCTAGTTGGGAGGACATGGTTTAGAACTCCACCGAGACGTTAACGTGATGCGAAGTAAGTAGATACGAACCAATCTCATCCCCTTCGTTATCGTCATTTCGGAGGTCACCTAGTTCGTTTTGTGTCGCTAGGTTTGCAACTGACAACCCCGAAGCATCGTGCTGGATTAGCTTTAAATCTGGGAACATCTCCTTTATTTTTTCGTTGATCGCATGAGCTTCATCTGATTTGAATGTGATACAAATTCCGTCCTTTTTCGCCGTTACCGGATCATTTGTCAATTTGACAGAGTGAGCATTCTGCTCAGACTGACGAGATAACCGGGCGCTTTCAATCGCCAAAGGAGCTTCTTGCGGTTGATGCTTTTGTTTTTCCAGGAGATTGCGACGAGCTTCCTCAACCGCAAGTTTGCGTTGTTCCGACCGGTTCAAATTACTCATGAATTGTGTCGTCTCCCCAACTGAGAACTCAGATATTCTTTGTTTCCCAGCGACGTTATTCTCATCGAACTTTTGATGCTTTCGGAGATTGCCATGTAATCTTGAAAATACGTCATCGTCATTCTCACGACTGCGATCTTCAGAGTTCCCGTGTGTCAACTCGATTGCCTTTTCCTCGCTAGACATTGCACTTATTCCATTCATTTCCTCATCGCTGTCTGATTTCTCATCTGTTTTCTTGTACACAAAGTATCGGTCGCTGCTTGAAGCGATCCTCTTGCTGTGAACCCGGAGACTATCTTCATCATCACCATTTGAAGCGTTCTCTATCTCAACTTGCACACTCTTCTGGCGAGCCCTTTCAAGACGACGGGACAGCTTCGTCGTCTCCAAGAAACTTGAAATCTGCGCACGGGAGTATGCTTCCGGATTTCCAGCTAACGGGATAAATTTGTCTCGGACTTCCTGGCGTCGATCTCGCATAATCCTCATTACCATATCTTTCTGGAGGTGAACGGGGAGCGCGAAGACAGCTTCCAAATCGAGTTTAGAGAGTCGAGACATGTCCAGTTCAATATCATCCACTGTCAAAGTATCCATGTCGTCACCACTGCCATCACTCCTGATTTCCGTATTATTTTGACCACGGATGCTTGCACTGACTACGTCAACATTGGCTGTTCGTTGAGTTTGGGAAGCGTCATCACGAACACTGCCTGCCTTTTCACCATCAACTTGTTCGTCTGCGTCACCATCAATCACAATCACACTCTCCTGTCCAGTAGCACCAGCACCAGAAGTATCACTTGATCCACTTCCTCCATTCTCTTTCTTCTCCTCGGTGGCATTGGAAGCTTCAGGGATGCAAAAATTTGGATCAATTGCTGGTGTTGCGATGGGTTTTCCACCACTTTTCTTCAACTACAGGATCCACCACAGCTGAGTTAGATACAATAGTAGTAACGTTCGTGGTGGTAAGCCACGCTCGACCCCACGCAACACGACGGGCACGGCGTTGATGCCAAGAACAACTGTCAACGAACCTCCTCACGGTACAGCTTGAGCCGGTTCAACAGGATTCGCTGCGCTGTCTGCCGCAGATTGGCCGCCTGAATTGTTGAAACCATCATGCAGTCAATGGCCCCATACAGTAGTTAGTCCGTAGTTGCGACCCACCATTCCGTTTGGTATTAGTGCCATTGTCTCGTACCCTACGCACAAATGTTCAGTGAATACGGAGCAGTCAGTGCATTACGAACCTGGTTCTCCTGTCGGCGTCGGCGTCGGGCCACCGTGCGCTTCTTAATCTCGGGCGTGTTGCCGTCAAACACAAACACGGGGCGCACGCGATAGAAGAGAAGCTTGGCTACACGATGGAATGTGCCGATGAGGTGCGCGTTTCGGATCATGTTGCCCTCGTCATCGCGCATGGCCTTGATGAATTGAGTGAGCCAGATACTGGCGTCCACGGCCAGCACCTGCGTAGCCAGCGACTCAATCTCGATCTTCCGCCCCACGGGCGCCAGCAGCATCCACAGGTTCTGCACCCCCATCGCGAACGCACTCACCGATGGCAAACGTCAATATGCGAATACCGATGCCAATGCTAATCCTTCAATGACCATTTTCCTGTCGATCTCTATTGTGGTCAACCATCATTCCTTCTTCAAAGAGAGGGTCCGGTGCCCGAAATCTACGTGGTGATAATTTATTCCAGGACTCGGTTCTGGTGTCGCTCTTCACTTTGCAGACCACTTTCAGCATATGTGCCCGAAATTAACGTGGCATACACAATCGTCAGAATCAGATTTGCGCGCCGAGGAGCTCCACTTCGCATTGGTGCATGGCGCGGATACCGCAATTGGAATTCAAGACCTGGAAACATGCTGCGGGGCAAGCGCGCGCTGGTGGTGGGGCTACTGAACAAGCATTCGCTGGCGGCCAGCGTCACGCAGGCATTGCTCTCGCAGGGTGCGCACTGCATGGTGGCATCGCGCGCTCCGTTGTCCGAGAGCCAAATCCGTGCCTGCTCCTTCCAATTGCCCGATGACGCAGTCAGCAAGGAAGACCATTCTTCCTCAGATCCGTCGGCTCGCCTGCAATTTGCCGACTGTGATGTGACCAGCGAGGACTCCATTGCCGCCTTGATGCAGCAGTGCAGTCATACGTTTGACGGTGAGTTGGATATCCTGGTGCATTCGGTGGCGTTCGCGCCACGAGAAACGTTTCAGGAGAAAGGTGCTCTGAAGGCCTCACGCGACGCCTGGAACCAGGCCATGGACATCAGCGCGTACAGTCTGATCGCGCTCACGCGGGCGGCGTACCCGCTGCTAAATGTGCGTGATGGACAGGAGCAACGAGATCGCAGCGTGCTCGCGCTGTCGTACGCCGGCGCGAGTCATGTCGTGCCGAACTACAACATTATGGGCCCGGCAAAGGCAGCTCTCGAGGCCACAAGCAGGCAGCTCGCGTTCGAACTGGGCCCAGAGGGGATTCGGGTCAACTGCGTTAGTCCTGGGCCCATGAATACGGTCTCCGCGCGTGGCATCCCGGGTATTTCGGTATGTGTTCAAAGATGTTGCCTTGGCCCTGGAGTATTTGCTTTTTGCTTTTGGTTTTTATGTGCATGCTATTGATGCATTTCCCTTTCCTTGGTGTTGATGATAATAGCAAATGAGGAAGTACGCACAGGAACACGCACCGTTACAGCGTAATGCATCTGGTGGGGATGTTGGTCAAATGGTCTCATTTTTGGCCAGCGATGCAGCGTCCGCGATCACTGGGCAAACATTATACGGTAAGCTCGCGGTAGTGCTGTTAGCACTGAATGGATGCAGCACTATTGCTACCGAATATGCTGGCTTACTGATTCTTGTTACACTTTGTATGTCTGTGGTGCGTTGCCTGGATATGCAGTTGATGGAGGTCTAAGTATCATGGCTCCATATGCAAAGGGTGCCGCTTCATCAGAGTAATGAGGCGATGACTTCAGCGCCACCATATCCCGATTTTTGGCATTCTGTCACACCATCAGCAAGAAGTAAGAAGGAAAATTCAAACGGTTTGATCTGCATCATTGACTGTCTACCGCTATTCGTGTTTCGTGGTGTGATGCGATGTGACCGTTCGGGTCCAAGTACCCGTAGTCAAGGGGCACTCGAGGACTGGGGCGAATAATGAGTGAAGTCATTATTACCTGAGCTTCCCCATGCATTTCGCAGCGGCAAAACGTCCAGAAAAAAATGTCTGTGGGTATGACGGCATCGGTAGCTGTGCGCATTGGAGATGTGATCGAATTTGCGCCAGAAAAGGACCAAGATGACGTCCGTTCAAGTGGTCTGCGGACAGGGCGCGTTGTGAGCATTGACGCTACCGAACCTCATGTGTGTGTCGTACAAATATCTCCGCACGAGCCGTTCCAGGTAGTAGATTTGGCGCGGACCGTCTATAAGGTGGGCGACTGAACCACGGTCTGTAAATGGTTCGACCATTCTATGCCTAATACGGTGGCCGCAAATTGGTATTCGCTTGCTTCATGTGCGCAGATAGTGTACGGTGTTGGCGACTTGATGGAGTTGACAGCAGACATGGTTGGTTGGGAGGTGGAGATTGTGAGCGATGAAGCGCAATGTGCAATTAGTGCGGGTGTCATCAAACAAGTGGACCGTGAAATGAATTGTGCGCTCATTGCGTTCGGCGATGGCCGCAAAGATTGGGTGGATTTGACCTTGAGTGCATTTAAAGTTGGTTGCCGTACGACATCAAAAGTACGATCTGCACACAGTCCAAGCGAAACTGCCACCGCGAATTGTCTGCCTCACTTAGAGCTCTCACCGCTGGTAGCGTCATTGGGAAAGCCACTGCCAGTCTGTGAGGTTACGGCATTTGACTGGTACACTGAAGGTGGACACGTTGAGCTTTGTGATACTAGCGGGCAGTTCTGCGAGGGCGCCCTGTTGTGTTCGAAAAAGAATACCATTCTTCAGTTATACAATGAAACACGTCAGTTCTTTGAGATTGAGATTGTTGCGCAAAGCTTCAAGGTAGTGATCCACGGCCTTTTGACTCTCAAGACAATACCGATGGGCCAATCGATCGAGATATATTCGCCGATGCATGGTCAATTTCGAGGTGGTACCGTCATGAAAACGGCGGAGTTGGATAAGCTGACTCCCATACGGTTTTCAGATGTCGGTATTGAATGGATTGACCTCACCTCACAGACCTTCAAGCTCGTATTCCTGGCACCTGATCGTTGCATCCCATCTGCACGAGTCTCGGTTTGCAGTGATACTCCAGTCAAGGCTACAACTCTGGGAACGGGATCAATTCTTGTGACACAGAATGTCGAGGTCATTAGGCAGTCGAATTCTCCAGCAGTCGAACCCATAGCAAACGTCAATCACCAGTCCAAAAATTGTCAATCTGAGTCCCAACCTAAGGGCCCTGCGGCGGGTAGCCCGATGAAGCACGTGCTCCAACTTCCTGTTCTTCACGTGGGGCAACAAATTGAATTATTCGACACCGGCACAAAGCAATATCTAAAGTACAAAGTGGTCGCTCTTAGCTCATCAACCTCTCACAAGTACGATTTGCAACAGGTACCAGGTTGCTCCGGCATCGCAGCGATTTCCAGTATCGCCAAAGAACTGTGTGTGAACCTTACCGATATACGTGGTCGAGTACTGGTACCAACAAACGAATGGGACACGTTTCGTGGCATCCTGTATGGACATCGCGTCGATGTGTATGACAAAGTTCAACGGGCAGTCATCGGCGGAACAGTAATGAATTGCTCAGTCGAGGGCGAGGATCCGAGTGTTCAAGTCAAGCTCAAAGACGGTTCGATGCGGTGGTTTAATTTACGGAAAACAAAATTAAAATTGAGACTTACTGCAGATTCTCGTTACGAAATCCAGTCTAGAACGGAGAATCGGGCAGACTTGAAGCGAGGCAACTTCAAGCATACAGCAATGTGGGAACGTGTGCATCAGAACAGAAATGCTGATGGCGCGTCTCAGGAAAATGACTATAATGCGTGTGAAACGCGTCCGCAAGAAAAATTACCAACGCGACGAACTACCGAACAGTCCATGAGCACCACCAAATCCGCTGAAATGATTCATGTGGGTGGTATTATTCGAATGGCATCATCTCCGAACAACTTAATGTCTCGTGGCCCTGAGCGACCAGCTGGAACGCTATATCCAAGGAAGGTTCCTGGCCTGAACCTGTCTCTGTTGCGCCCACCAACAGCAAATTCAAGTAACGTTGCCGATGTTTCCACGTCCACGAAAATGGGAGATCAAGGGCAGCAAGGTAACTCGATGACAGAAGGACTCGCAGACTCATTACCCGCGATGGACGAGATATGGCTCGAGGAACCGGAAACCGCCGAGAGTCCAGTGCGGTATGTATGCCTTGCCACAAGCGAGACTCGACTGGATACACCAGAGTGGATAAAACGAGTCGATGCAGCGACACAGGAAAGCGTGATTATTCACACCGCAACAGGGACAACGTTTCAGTTGCCCGGGTCTAACCGCTCGACGCCACAATCAAGTGGGCGTGTTGTTCTCCCCGTGGGCCCGCTGGAGGCAGTCCGTGTCGCCAATCAGATTGTAAACAGTGGTGCACCGGAGTGACAAACGACCATTGACCAAGTAATCAAGAATCTTTTGTTGGTTCCAGTGGATTTAAGATGTTTAAGATGTCTACCATCATAGCATGTGTTTGGTGAAACCCGGCAACGGGTGACGAGTCATTTACATTGTGTCGTGTAGTCAGAGCAGTCCGGTAGAACACTGTAGATGTCTATAAACGCGTGCAGCTGTGCATAGTCCACGTAAACCGAGATGGGGTCCCTTCTGCACCAGATTGTGCGCCACGGCGAAGGATATGGGTGAGAGAAACGCATGATGAGATTTAAGCCCATAGCTCGTCCGTTCAAACGTTTGCAAACGTGGATTGTTCTCCTTCAAAGCACACTCTGCAGTGCTTTTTCCATGTCATTGCTCTGAGAGTTCATTGAATCTGGTGCAGGTGTTATGGTGGGCACTTGTGTGGATGTCGGTGTTGGTGCTGGTGAGGGAATGAGATCGGGCCATGCGATCTGCGCGTCCTGGGCAGCATTGGCCTCAAAGGTTATCATCTTATTCGGTGGCCATTTTCGTGCCATCTGTGAACGTACCTGTCGGTCATGCATCATATGATCCAGCGAATGAGTAAAATCGAACTCACTACCATAACGGACGCAAGTCAGTGGCGGTTTTCACAACATTTGGTTATTTACTGCCCCTCGAGTCCTTGCGTACTTGTCATTTGTTTGAGATCCCTTTATCCATGCTCGACATTTATAGTCCAACATCATCAGGTGTCACACCAATGCAGACTCTGTCGTTGATACTCAAGGAGGTGACGCACAACACCACAAAGCGATAGCATCCACATCGAGGCGCACAGGACATATCCCCCACCTTCAAGAGGACGGTCACATGAAGATCAAGCCGACCCAGACCGCACCCCAAGTAATTGCGGTCGTCCCTCAAGCAAGCAAGATCCGATCCAGGGCACCACCAGTGAAGCTCACGAACCGCGCATTTTGCACCACAGGCGCCACGTTCTCAGCGCCAGCAGATATCTCGAAAGCGCACTCCACGATTGCGCTGTCGTTCCTCTACGTTGCCTTGGCCATCACGGCGGCGCCGTTATTTGGCGGCCATATTGACACGGAGCACGTGCGTGACAATGCTGGTACGCTTACCATCAAGAATGCGTCATATGCCAAGGCTTTTTTCCTACCCCAGGGCTTCTTTGCCGAGTACACGCGGGCGATGCACAGCAATCAATCCGCACTAGAATGGTACCCGCAGCCACACGAATCGGAATTCCTCGGGTTCCCATACGCTGATCAGCCAGCTAATGGCGCGTGTGCCATCCTGGACCTGGAAGACCCCAGCGCACCAGAGTGCATCATGATGTCCGGCCACCAAGGCAGCATCTCCTCGTATGGGCTCTGTCGCAATGGCTCCACGTTTTTTAGCATCATGTACGTACCCATCCTGGCGACTCCCGCCAACGTGCCGGGCATTGTCTCGTCGGGCAATTGGCTCGAGAATAGTCGCGAGGTGGTTGTGACCGGACTCGAGGTACCACCAACATGCGTCGATCGCACGACCGTCGAGGTGTACCCAGACGTGTTTGATCTCCAAGCTCTTTCCGGACCCTTCGAGATGGTGACGGTTGGTCGTACGACCCAGTGGTACGATATCATGAACCTCCCCACGGTGGTGCGCGAGCGAATGCATTACGTGAGTGAAAAGGCGGGCAATGGAGAGGGCATCGTCGTGCCCAGTAGCAAGAGGCAGAGCTATGACGAGGCGATTGCCTCTGATGTCCTGGGGGTCACGCTCGCGTCCAAGCTGGAAATCTCGACGCCCACACGGACGGCAAACTACGCGTTCATTGTGGTTCACCGGCTCGCCGCGACCATGGTCACACTGCCACGAATGCACTTCACGCTCGCCGTGGCTACTCAGGCACTTTTCCTGTTGACGTACATGTTCATTATCACGCTTCGAAATGGCGCGCGCAACACCTATCATCTCGTGACACAGCTCCTTCGTCTGCCCACCTTCTTTGTCGTCTCCGTGCAACTCGTGTACGTGGCCTACTATCAAATCATCGGTTTGGCGTTCATCCACACCAATAGCTCTATGGATGTGCTGGTTTTGGAGAAACTCATTTACTTGACGGGTATTACGTTCCTGCTGCTGCATCAACTTGATGTGCGCGCCGCCGTCACGCTCTGGCCCAAGATGGCCAACAACGACGCCTTTTACCTGTGGCGTGTCACCTGGATGCTCATGTCGTTGAG
The DNA here is from genome assembly GCA_023336285.1 of Pythium grandisporangium. Taxonomy (NCBI): domain Eukaryota; phylum Oomycota; class Peronosporomycetes; order Pythiales; family Pythiaceae; genus Pythium; species Pythium grandisporangium. The sequence continues at coordinate 44,983 of JAADWT010000011.1, forward strand.
CGCGATCATATGGCGTCTAACCGTGCCCAATCCGACCCATTACATTGTATCGGCACGTTCCGGCTGTGGATTCAACGCCACAGAGTGCAATACCGCGTTGATGTTGCTGCCACAGCATTATGCGCTGCTTGTCGTCCTGTTGCTGCACCCGTTTGCGTATGGTTTTATCCAAATCGTGCAGCGTCAGCAGTACAAACGTGAATACGTTCCACCGGACGACCGCACGGCCAGCAACATGACCACGTTCGAGGCGTACGCCTGCGGTGATCCGTTATGCTACTACTACTACTACATCACGCTCGTGACTCGAACACGTGGCGATGGGTCCGTGCGGCATGTGACCTGCGGTAAGGCGGTCCGCGACGAAGGATTTGTCGTGCTCGGTGGCTGCAACATGCTTATTCGCGCCAAAGACCTCTATATTATAGTCATTGTCAAGTGTTTAACCTCGCGGATGGCTAGCCTGTTCAACTTATCTGTGGTTACAGCAAAGGTAGAGAACGGGAAGTTGTTGCATCTGCACCGCATTAGCTTTCAAAGACTCTACGCTGCCACAAAGGAATGGGACGGCCGCATATCGTACCCAGACATTGGATAGGCGAGGACTCAATGGAGTGGGATGGCCTTCTCAATCACGGGCAAGTTGCTACGGACGGTAATCTGATCAAGACCGAGCTGATGGTGACCCTCAACTCCATAAAAGCAACAGCTGAATGGACTATGTTATGATCGGGTTCGGCGTTACCGAAAGCATACACACGCAAGATATATAGAGAGATGACTCCATAAGATGGTGTCCTCTTGGGACATAATATGTGCTATATCACTCAACGGCACGTTGTATCTGAATACATGTGCTCGCGAAAGGATGGAGTTTGATCCCCGCCATGCGATCTCACTACGAGGAACGCTCCTCGACTAGCAATTATATGGTGTCCGATATCCTTATTTTCCATCGAGCGGAGAGCTCAACTCCTTGCTCTGCATCGCCGAAAATGTCGCTGTACTTGGCAGGAGCACATTGGAGTCCTGTACACATGTGAGCTGTATGCCTAACCTGGCATACAAGCGCCAGGCGGCAGAAGGTGGCAACTTGTCATCTGAACTTCTTGTGACAAGTCATTCAGACAACCAATCCTCTGTTTGACACCAATACCTCCCCCGACCTATCTTTAGGCTATGATACACGCGTGACCCACGGTCATCTCTCCCCCTCTCTGTCTTTCTCTCTCTATCCAATACAAGCTCGCGAGGTCGACTACGTCCTCTCGGTACACTTGCCAAGGAGCTGCTGCGGAGGCGTGATTGCGGCATTCTTCAAAACGACGAACTACTGTCGCAGCATTCACACCATATACAGTTAGTTAGCATCCGAGGGAGCTCAACTTTCGAGACAGAAGGCAAGAGATGCCCAAGGCATCAGCGTACAAGGTCTACGCGACAGCGAGCGCGCCCGCCCCGACTGACGGTGACCTTGCCACGTCAGACACTGACGGAGGCGATCAAAATGACAACCAACCATTCCCTCAGTTTGATACCAGTGGGAGCCGACTCCAAACCAAAGGCCCGGTGAAGATCCGGAACCAGATCGTCGCCATCAACGGCGCAGCCTTCACGCGACCGGCCGAGATCTCTCGAGGGCAATCCGCGATTGGGCTCTTACTGCTCTACATCGCGCTGGCGATCACGGCAGCACCTTTGCTTAATGGAACGATCGATGCCGAGGAAGTGCGCGACGACACCGGCATGGTCACGGTAAAAAATGCGTCCTACGCCAAGGCCTACTTTCTTCCCAAGGGTTTCTACACCACATTCATGGCGGCGATGAACAGCAATCTCTCCTCGCTGGAATGGTTCCCGGGACCGGAGGATACCGCATTCCTTGGGATTCCCTTCATGGACCAGCCGGCCAAGGGCGCGTGCGCTATCCTGGACCAAGAGGACCCCACCGCGCCGGACTGCATCATCATGACGGGTCATCAAGGACGTGTGTCTGCGTACGGTCTGTGTCGCAATGGCTCCTCGCTTGTGAGCATCCTGTACGCGACCGTCCTGGTCACCCCAGCCGATGTGCCGGCTATTATCGCGTCGGGCAACTGGGTGGAAAACAGTCGCGAATCCGTACTAGCAGGTCTCTTGCAGCCACCAACCTGTGTGGGTGGCACCACCGTCGAGGTGTTCCCGAACGAGTTTGATCTGCGAGGTATCTCGGGTCCATTCGAGCTAGCGGCAAGAGGGCGCACGGGTCAATGGTTTGACATGATGAACCTCCCTACGGTTATCCGCGAGCGTATGCACTATTTGGTCGAAAAGGGGGGCACCGGGGAGGGTATTTTTTTACCTAGCACCAAGAAACAAAGCTACGATGATGTCATTGCCTCCAACACGCTGGGAACCACGCTCGCCATTAAAATGGAGATTGAAGCCCCCGCATCAACGAGTAAGCATGCGTACTTTATGCTGTATCGGCTTGTCGCCAGCACGGTCAAGCTTCCTCGTCTGCAATTCACACTGGCGGTGGCTGCTCAGGCGCTTGCACTCTTGATGTACATGCTCGTGGTCGCGCTCAATAATGGCGCCCTCAACACGTACCACCTCGTGACTCAGCTGCTACGTCTGCCAACGTTTACGCTGATCGCCGTTCAACTCATATACGTGTCATATTACCAGATTTTCAGCCTCATGTTCGTGCATACCAGTGATTCGATGACTACTGTCTTCGTGGCCAAGGCCGTTTACCTCGCTGGAGTCATGTTCATCCTACTGCAGCAATTGGATGTACGCTCCGCCGTCACACTCTGGCCCAAGATGGCCAACAATGATGCCTACTATCTCTGGCGCATCACCTGGATGCTCACATCGCTCGGTGTGTTTTTGTGGAGTATGACCTGGAATGACCCGGCTCATTACATGGTGAGTGCGCTTTCAAACTGCAAGTTGAACGCCAGTGAGTGTAATACTTCTGAGCTTCTTCTTGCTCAGCATTACGTGGCGCTTGTGATCATGATGCTTCACCCTCTGGTGTACGGTGCCATCCAGATCGTACAGCGCTACGAGTACAAGCACGATTACGAACCCGTGGACCAGCGGCTGCCCAAAAATATGACCACGTTCGAGGATTTCGCCTGTGGTGCCCCACTTTGCGCATACTACTACTATAACACGCTCGTGACACGAACACGACAGGATGGCTCCGTGATGCACATGACCTGCGGCAAGGCAGTCCGTGATGAAGGATTCGTTCTGCTTAACAAGTGCAATATGCTCATTCGCTCTAAAGACCTCGTGCTCGTGTTATTTTTCAGATATCTGCCCCAACACGTGGCCGGCACGCTCAATATGTCGGTTGTGGTGGCTAAAATCGAGGACGATCAGCTGCAGTCTTTGCGTCGCGTCAGCTACTTGATGCTTCATCAAGTCAGCCGGAGGTGGGACGGCACCATCTCCTACCCAGACATTGGGTAGCCACGACACCACAAGAAGAACATGCATATAATAACAACGTCAGCTTTCTATCATACGCAGTAAGTGGGTTGTAGTCAGTCACTCCTGCCCGCTTGTATTTGCGAGGCACGTCTTCTTGATAGCATAGACGATAGACACCAAGCAAACGGTTGTCTAGCTATCTCTGTCGATCAAATCTTAAACACTTCACGACCGAAAAACCATCGCGTGGTTACATGCAAGAGCGCTGAGGCAACACCAGCTATGGTCCAACAAGCAGCACCATCACCCTGCGCACTTCTATTAGCCCCAGGAGAACATGTAACGTCCCATTACCCACTTTCCACTTTCCTGATCATCGCGTTATCTGTCGCCAACGCACATATCTCTAAGTATATTTTGGACAATAAGTCCTTCACTCTTCAATAGACACAGCGAGCCACCACCAACAGGTGCACGCCCACAATCAATCGGCCACGCTCATGGCGCAATTGGGCACGATGGCAAAGGCGTCCGCGTACAAAGTTTACTCGGCGGAGAGCGGCGATCCGGCACCATCCAATGAAGGCCAGAAATCTTCCGACAAGCAACTCCATGACTCATGCCAGCCCTCCGAACCGTTTCGCAAGCCCACGAGCCGTGCCATTTTCAGCAATGGCGACACGTTCACGGCGCCGGCCGAGATCACACGTGTGCAATCCGCCGTCGGGCTGCTGCTTCTGTACATGGCACTAGCCACCACGTCTGCACCGTTGTTTGACCGCACGATCGACGGGGAGGAAGTGCGCGACAATGTGGGCGTCATTACCATCAAGAACGCGTCCTACGCCAAGGCCTACTTCCTCCCCAGCGGCTTCTTTGCCCAGTTTGCCGATGCCATGAACAACAACCAGTCCGCGCTCGACTGGTTCCCACAAACAACGGAGACAGCATTTCTCGGGATCCCCTACATGGACCGACCGGCCAAGGGCGCCTGCGCCATCCTGGATCAAGAAGACCCCAACGCCCCCGAGTGTATCATCATGTCTGGTCACCAGGGGCGTGTCTCGGCATACGGCCTGTGTCGCAACGGCTCCGCGTTTGTCTCCATCCTCTACGTATCCGTGCTAACCACTCCGGCCAGTGTGAGGTCGATGGTGTCATCGGGGAATTGGATTGAGAATAGTCGCGAATCCATCTTAGCCGGTGTCCTGGAGACACCCCGATGCGTGGGCGGCACCACTGTCGAAGTCTATCCAAACGCGTTTGATCTGCGGGGCATATCCGGTGCCTTCGCATTGGCCGAGTCGGGCCGCACCGGTCAATGGTACGACATGATGAACCTTCCCACAGTCGTGCGCGAGCGCATGCACTATCTGGTGGAGAAAGCCGGAAGCGGAGAAGGTATCGTGCTCCCGAACGTGATGAAAGCAAGTTACGACAACGTTATCTCCTCGAACCTTCTCGGAGTCACACTCGCGTCCAAGCTGGAGATCGTAGCCCCCACGCCAACCAGTCAGTATGTCTACATTGTGCTTCACCGACTGGCTGCCACCACGGTCAAGCTTCCTCGCCTGCAATTCACGCTGGCCGTGGCCGCCCAGGCACTGGCCCTCTTGTTATACATGCTCGTGATCACACTCAGTAATGGCGCCCTCAACACGTACCACCTCGTGACGCAGATCCTCCGCCTTCCAACCTTTTCGCTTATCGCCGCCCAACTCATGTACGTATCGTATTATCAAATCTTTGGTCTCATGTACGTGCACACAAGCGAATCGATGAACGCGTTGTTCACCAAGAAGGCTATCTACCTCGCCGGCGTCATGTTCATCCTATTGCAGCAATTGGATGTACGCGCCGCCGTCACACTCTGGCCCAAGATGGCCAACAACGATGCCTACTATCTCTGGCGTGTCGCGTGGATGCTCACATCGCTTGGTGTGTTTGTGTGGAGTATGACCCTTGACGACCCGGCCCACTACATCGTGGCGGCGCTTCCAAACTGCCAATTGGGCGCGAGTGAGTGCAATCAAGCCGCATTCTTTCTTCCACAGCATTACGTGGCCATCGTTACCATGCTATTGCACCCGCTGGCATACGGTCTTATCCAAGTTGCGCAGCGCCGTCAGTACGGCAACGAATACTATCCAGTGGACAATCGCACGGCCAAGAATATGACGGCGTTCGAGGCAAATGGCTGTGGTGCGCCGCTCTGTCGACACTATTACTACAACACGATCGTGAGTCGCAAAGAAGAAGACGGCTCGGTGATGCACATGACCTGCGGCAAGGCAGTCCGTGACGAAGGATTCGTCATGCTGGGTGGGTGTAACATGCTCATTCGCGCCAAAGACTTGGTCCTTGTCTTGTTTTTCAGGTACTTGCCCCGTTACATGGCCAACACGCTCAACATGTCCGTCGTTGTGGCTGAGCTGGAGGACGATCAACTGACCCCATTGCGTCGCGTCAGCTACAGCACCCTTCACAAGGTTAGTAGGCGCTGGAATGGCCGCATCTCGTACCCAGACATTGGGTAGCCGAGATGCCAGCTTCACGCGGTTCCTTGCCTGCACGCCTGTGCTCGACCGTGGATGTAGCTCCACCGGAATTTTCCTCTGATATCCGTATTGCATTCCTATTTCAAATACACATTCCCTTTGTATTTGTACTCAGCTCAATGGAAAAACAACATATTGGCGCAAAGCGTCAATGTAGCCATGCTTTCTGCCTACTGTAGCCAGTCGCTAGAATGGCTACATTCGACACCTGCCACCTTCGTGCCACCGTATCGATCTCCACTCCCACGCTTTCACCATTCGTTCCGCACCTTCGCGTCACCTTCGCGCATCCAAAAGCTTGCCACGCCAGCTGGTCGCAGGATGTGGCGCAATAGAGCCATGACAGGCGTGACGCAGCCATATTATACCACTTCCGCCACCGACGCTGAAGACGCACCGCTTCCTTGCATTCCCCGCGCCTACGCCTTCGCCACAAGCCAGCACCCGGTGCCTTGTGTGTCTGCGTCGTTGGTCTCTCTCTCACACACTCTTCGGTCAATCAACCAACCCGAGGATTCCTGCGACAACAAACAAAAACATAGTCGATGATGACGACGCCGCGCCGTCCCGCCGAGATGCAGGCCGAGGTGCCGACGTCCGTGTACGCACTCGACCTCACGCGGCTCAGTGAGCTGCTGCGGATCGATGAGAGCGAGCTCGTGACGGGGTTCCAGGCACATGCATCGTCCTCCGAGATGCATGGCGTGGTCGTGGACGCCGGTGAAGACGTGCCCTTCGAGACCTTTGGGTATCGCGACGACGATGGCGCTGGGCTGCCTCCTCAGCTCACACCCACCTCCATGCGACCGCTTGCGGCCATGCAGCGCGGCACCTCGTTCGTGTCGGCCACCTTGCCGTCCCCCCTCGTGCCCAAGCCACCACAGCATCAGCATCAGCATCCGTACCAGCCTGAGCCCCCCGCGCTTCACTGCCGACAGGTGCTCCTCACGGCGGCGGCGCGGCCCTCCAGCCTGGATTCCGAAACCTTGCCAAAATGCCTCATCCCCCTGGGCTCGCAGACCATCATCGCGCACATCCTCACACAGCTCTACGCCGCCGGCATGGAACGCATCGTCATCTCCGTGGCCGCCGGTGGCGCGCAAATCATCCGCGAAGTGCAGCAATCCGCGTTCTATTCCAAGATGGACATTGAGTTCCTGGACCTGGGCCCGGAGAACCGAGACGGCCACGCGCGCTCCATCCTGGCGGCACGAGCGTTGTTCCGCAAGGGGCCGTTTCTGATCCATACAGCGGATCATATCTTTGACAAATCGCTCATCACGATGCTCATGGACTACCCATTGCACGAGAACGTGGCCTGCGTGCTCGTGGAGATGGATATCGCTGGCCTTGTGGGGCTACCCGAGACCACGGTCAAGGTGCAGGTAAGCGCAGACCAGAAGATTGCGCGCATCGGACGTAACCTGCGGCAATACGACGGCATCGACGCCGGTCTCTTCCTCAGCTCCGTGGCTATCTTTGATGCACTCGAGGAGCTCGCTGCCAGGATGAGCTACTTCTCACTGGCCGATGCACTGCATCATTTCACGCAGTCCGATACGCTCGCGTATACGGCCACGGCGGGCCACACGTGGTTCAGTATCGAGACCCAGGAGCAGCTCGCGTACACCAAAGATAACGATGGGGTCTCCGTGCTGTCCCCCTGGACAGTGTTCCTCGCGACCACGCCCACGCTGACAGTGGATGACCCCATGCTGAACAAGAACGTCGTGATTGGCATCTCATCGAATGATCACGACGCGTCCCTACGAGTTGCGGGCAGTGCCGCGGATGCTCGCCATCGATTCGACGGGTTTGTCGTAGGTGTCACGAATGTGGACCGCAGGGACGAGGACATGACCACGGCTGGGACCGCACTCGAGACCCAGACCCAGATGATCCACGTGGACAAGGACGATGCCGAGTTGGCGCTGGAGCAGGGATTCTCGGTGAATGACTCGACCCCGTTGCTGCAGCTCCCTCGGATGGCCTCGTTCGCGTCCGAGGCAACGCCCTCCAAGATGACGCGCGGTTCGTCGTTCATGGATAACGGCACGGTGGATGAGGCGTTTGTGATCTCGTTCCCCATGTACGATGACACGACCACCGAGTCGGAGGAAGGAGATGAGGCCGGGGCCGGTACCGTTGGCGGTGGCGGTGGCTCGGCGCATCACGCCTACCTGATTGAGATGAACCCGGACCCGACCACGCCCGTGCACAACGCGTCGCAGTTTATGCTGGCTGTGCCCGGGCGGGATGTGCCCTTGACGCCTGCTCGAGCTAAGCATGCCATCCTGCCGAGCGATATCCAAGAGATCTCGCTGGAAACGAAAGGGTATGATGACCATTTTGAAGTGACCGTGGTCGTCAAACGCACGGTGCCCCTCATTGGGTTCTTGCTCCTACTCACGAGTCTGTTTACGATCTCATCCGTCGGCGTGGCGCTGGACATGGAAAACAACGTGACGCCACTGCTCAAGCTGTTCTGGCGCAATTGTGGCACGTGTCTCGTGTCGCTGCCATTGGCGCTGTACTCAATCCGCACGGAAGGAGGACCGGTAGTCACGATGGACCTGGCCCTCACGATGCTGATGGCAGGTCTGTCCTATGCCGTGTTTGTGGGCGCCTACGTGGTGGCGCTGGATCTCACCTCGGTGGGGCATGCCACGCTCTTTAATAACGCGCATTCTGTGGTCATCGTGGTGCTCAAACTCGTGCTGGGGCAGACCGTGGTGCTGTTTGAAGGGCTGGGCGCCGCCATCGGCGTGCTGGGTGGCGCCATCACCACGATGGATGCAACGACGTCCACGGATGACAGTGTCGTGTCCCCCACGGCCATGGGGGACCTCGTGGCGCTGCTGGGTGCCGTCGGGGGTGCCGCATACTTTGTCATGGCCAAGAAACTGCGCCCCAAGATGGAGATTGTGGTCTTTTTAAGCTGCCTCACAGGCATCTCGGCCTGTTGTCTGTTTGTCGCACTCCTGGTCAAGGGCGAGCAGTTCACGTGGTCCATGGATGAGCATACGGGGCTTGCGGGCTGGCTCACACCACAACCCGATCGTCTACTGGTGACGCTGTACCTCGTCCTCGTGTGTGACCTCGTGGGCACCATGGGGTACATCAGTGTGATGAAGTACTTTGAGCCCATAGTAATCTCGGTCGTGTGCCTGCTGGAACCTATTGTCGCGACGGCTATGGGCATCATCGCCGGCGTGGATAGTATGCCCGGCGCCCTCACGTTTGTGGGCGCCACGCTGGTGATTGGTGGTACCGCGCTCGTGATCAGTACGGAGAGCCACAAGACCGAGCAGCACGATGCCACGCAGGCCATCAAGAGCGCCGTCAGTGCCACGCCACGACCAGTATATAGCACGCGCCAGCAGCGGCGCTCGCTCAATTATGGTGCTGTCCCGTAAAGAGAGAGAGAGGATGGATCATTGGCTATGGGAGCGGTGGTGAAGAGGAATGCAAGCAAAGGCCGCGCACCAGTGGATCAACGAGAGATATCCACAGAGTAAGAGAAAATGAAAGTGTGAGAAATTTTATTTGGTAGTGATAAGACGGAATGTAAAGCTTCCGTTGGTGCACCTACATGCACGCACTTTGTTTGTGTGTACTAGTGAGTCATCACCGACGAATCACGGCTTGGCGTGAGTGTCACACTGGATTCGTCATCGTCGACCGTTCATAGGGATTGCTTCCTTCCACCGGGTGCATGGCATGACAGCCCAGCCTAATACCATACATACTGCGCATGTTCTCGTTTGGAAACGTACTGTAATACGGTATCTAGCCTGTTTTCGACACCGTCCCAATTTCAAAAACTTGCTTTTATTAGCGACGTTTTTGACATTTCCGACTTATCCGAGCCGCTCATTTTCATGTGGGTGGCGGCATCTCCAGTCATCAGCATCATCAATCAATCAATCATTCGAAAAGATTCGATTCGATTGGCATCTATCTATCCATCCATCTGCCCCCCACCACTAACAAGAACCATGTTGATGACCATGCTCGCCAAGACGATGGCGCGCCGCGGCCTGCGCGCGGCCCCGCCCGCCTCCATGTGGCAGGCGGCGTGCGCCTTCAGCGCAGAGGCCAAGAATCCGATCGTGTTCTTTGACGTGACCATCGGCGACAAGCCCGCTGGTCGCCTCACGTTTGAGCTGCGCAAGGATGTTGTGCCCAAGACGGCCGAAAACTTTCGTCAGCTTTGCACGGGCGAGGCTGGTGTGGGGCAGTCGGGCAAGCCGCTGCACTACAAGGGCTCCAGCTTTCACCGCATCATCCCCAACTTTATGTGCCAGGGCGGTGACTTCACGCATGGCACGGGCGTGGGTGGCGAAAGCATCTACGGGCGCAAGTTTCCTGATGAGAACTTTACGCTCCCGCATGTGGGTGCCGGTCTGCTCTCGATGGCCAATGCTGGACCCAACACGAACGGATCGCAGTTCTTCATCACCACCGTGGACTGCCCGTGGTTGGACAACGCCCACGTCGTGTTTGGCAAGCTCACGGACGGCGAGGACGTGCTCCGTGCCATGGAGGCCGAGGGCAGTGGCTCGGGGGCGACGCGGTACGTCGAAGGTTGCCCGTTTGGGCTGTGAATGGAAGGTAATCCAACTGACTGTTGTTGTTGTTGCTGGGTGATATTTTATTTTATTTTGTTGTGATGCAGTTCCAAGGTCACGATCACGGACTCGGGCGAGTTGACCGAGTAGAGACCGTTTTCTTGATGAGTGGCGACTACAATCTCCCCTACAGCTTTGGAGTGCATTACCAGTCCAGCAAGGAGGAGGGAGAGTGGCCATCTAGGAGAATAGCAAAGTGGAGGAGAACAGGTTTGAGCATACGACGAGACGAGCGAATGCAACAATCAAATCGTGGGTTCATGACTTGTTTTATTGGTGTTATCTATACTGCCTCATGTGGTTTGTGTCATGTTCGCTGACTCGTATTCGACTGCAAGCACTCCTCAGAATTACACGCTGGCGACGGCGGTATCAAAGCGAGAGCCGGGCAAGTATCACCTTCGTTGATAGCAAATGTGTTGGTGCTGACGACGTCGATACAGGCGCCGCCATCGCATCCGACTGATACACTAGCGCCATTGGTGTGCTTTGTGACGTGTGTTCCTCATTGCTGTCGCACCCACGAGGTTCGGGTACACGAGAGCTGATGATTGTACAGCATTTCGCCAACAGCGGGAGATCAGTATCCATTGCGATACAAGTGTTGGCGTTCAGGTCGACGGCTACCATCGCACCCAATGAATCAAATACCAGCACGAGTTCACGCTCACGCTGCGGCCAGAGCTGAAGACGAACAGGTAAAGAAGCTATGCCGCTGGTACTGTTGAGAGGCGGTGTCGTTGGTGGTAAGGGTGATATACACACATGCCTCAGAACACGCTGTTCATAAAAGTCTCGTACAGCGATAGCCCAGGTCGCCGTCACTGGGATAGTAGGGCTGCATGGATTGCTGTGTAAAGGAGATCCAGGGTGACACCAACCGCAGGGGTACAGCACGAGTGATGCCTTGCTCGGGTGAAATACCACGACGGCGGCAGCAGTCGAGGGTTTCGCCACCATCGTATCGAGCGTCCACGAATCCATCGGGACAACATCATCGTCACAATGCACCGGGTGGCTAGCGACATCTGGACAGGGTCCATACACATGAACAGTGACTGCGCCGACAGCTTCCACGCAATCTTCATCGTTCTTGCTCGTGACCGTGGGCTTCGCAAGGACAACTACAAGGAATGCCCCTGTTCCGCTTCCACTCGCCGACTTGCTCGGCCTTCTGGTTGTCTGGTCCCGATCTGAAGTCAACGCGCTGTTCTCTAGTGACTGTCGACGGCTGGTGGGTGGCTGGGCTGCCTTATTGGTGCGGGTACCGATGGAACAATCTAGCCGTTGCACCTCAACAGCGAGGATCTCCGCCTCCTTTGGCGACATCACCATGATTTCTCGGTACTGCGCGTGGCTTGCCTTGCCTCGTTGCTGCAGCGTGGAGCCACGAGAACGAGAAGCCTGGTCACCCGTACCAGCGTTCCCACGTTCCTTCTGCGTCGAGGACATTGGAGCCGCTGCCGTCAACAAATCGGCAAAATCAAAGAGCGTGACGGATTCACCACGTTGACTCACCGCGAGCACACAGTGGTGTCCAATAAAGCATAACTTACTAAACCCAAGGTTTTCAAGCTCTTGTTCACTTGCGTCAGCTGTCTCGCGGCGTCGTGGCACTGGATAGTGCCGCTTCAATACGCGGAGTGCCTTCGTTCGAGCCATGGATGCCTTCGTGGCCGCCGCTACTGTACGGGAAGATGTGGGTTCCATTCGCTGGTGTGGCCCATACTGGCGCGTAGAGCGTCGAGATGGTAAGGATGATCGCCGCGTCGGCACGCGGCATTGCGCCAATGCCGAGAAGGACCGAAGATCAAAGAGACGCAGCGTGCCGTCGTCATAGCTCGCAACCACCAACGCGCCCTGCAAGGCGGTCTCTCCTGCCTGCTCAGGTGATAGAATAGATGCGTAGGGTGAAACAGCAAATGCCTGGCATACCGCGTTCGAGACCTCAAGCCGTGCCAATGGGCGTCCGTACTCCGTATCCCAACAGCAAATCGCGTGGCGCTCCTCCGACAGGGTCAGGATCTGTGTGTCGTTCATGGCATACGCCAGCGAATGATGCCCAGCCATCTTGCAGGGCGATACCGCATTGCTCTCCAACCGACCGAGCTTCGTGGACCAACGAAGCATGCGCTTCTGTCCGTTGCGCAGTGTCACGGTGTGAACGCTGCCATCACCACTCACTGCGAGCGCGACATCACGGAACGCATCCACGCACATCGAGGCAATCGGAACCGAAGCCTCCAGCGAAATCACATGAGTGCACGCCAATCCGCCACGTCGTGACAACAGGCGCCAGTCCAGGGTCACATGCGCTCGTGACGAGCGCATGGGCAGCGCGTGAACCGTTAGACAGCCGCGCAGCACCATCACGAGGGCCTCCCAGTCTTTCGTGCCCACCCATTGCAAGTGTACGTCACCAAGTGGACTTGCTGACGAGGTGTTACTGGCTGCTTGTCGGCCAGGTCTTCGCACAGTTTCAGCATGAGAAGAACTGCGGCGACCAGTACCGCTGGTAGTCAGGGACGGTGGTAACAAGAGCTGCGTGGTGAGCAGCATTTGCTGCTGTTCGAGGTCGTAGAAGAAGCAGTACATGTCAGCATCGACGGCTGCAAGGAAACGAGCCCGACGAGTATGATGGGATGAAACGATGCCAGCGAGGGCCCCGTGGTCAGTGTCCCTCTGTGCCTCTACCGAAGGGGGATCCCCATCGTCACGAATGCATACGTGGACGGCGCGATTGGGAATCAGAGCTACAACGGAATCAGTGCTGGGATCCTGAGCTGGCGAGGGCGTCATCATGTTTACATCTACGGAGGGTGCGGGTTGAGCCAACGGTGAATCATGTCCAGGCACTCGACTTGCCAGCGTGACTAAGCTGAGGTCACCACTCGAACGTGTCGTGAGCAGAAACTCTAGCGGTGACACGCTGAGTACACTGGACACCGCATGAGCCAACGTTGTCTGCACCCATCGTGCAGACCCTGTGGCAATACAGATCACACGAACGACGTGCTCGCTGGCGATGGCAGCCGTGGAGTAGCTCACACAAAGCAGGCGTTCGTCCAGACTGATCGCGACGGCATGTATCATGAAAATGGGGCTCTCTTGGTCAGTTATCAGCGGCACGCGTTGCGAGATCGTGTCTGAATCTGGCAAGCAATGATCGTTTCCATTACTAGAGTTCATCGCCATCCTCACCGCCACGAGATCACGGACAAGAGCAACTTTCATGGCACTGGAAATGCTGACAACACTTCGCTGGCGCGGTGACAGAGCTATATACGCAATAGAAGTCGCGGTACGCGCCTGTGCACCGTCACCGCGACCATCACCACAAACCTCATCTGAGCCATCCAAACTGCGCTGGTGACCACTGTCCAAAGCCTCCACAAACAGTGTCGACGCCACGGCAAATACAAAGAGTCCCAGTGGACACGACCATGCCATGAGCGAGGGCGTCAAGCCCGACAGCACGCGCGTGCTGGTCACTGACCCACGGGTCGCCAAGTCCGTACGAAGCAGGACGGTTTCCACTTGCTCTGGTTGGTTTTTCATCGGCATCATGGCGGTGGCAGGGATGGTGGTGGTTTCAGGCAACGTCGTCAACGCACTCGATTCCTCGTCTTGGTTCAGTGTGGCCGTGAAAGGAGCGCCATCCAGCGATAAGCGGAAGCTGGGTTTCAATGACGGCTGTGGTGCCTTCATGAGCTCCATCTCCACTGGCTCGGGCTTGCGATTCGGCACGACTGCCTTCTCTCCATCGTCATCACCGAGACTTGTTTCTCGTAGACACGGTAGTGGAGGCGGTACACCCAGGACCGTCGTCACGGGGGCCACCTCGCGTGGCGAGAAGGATGCGCACTCACTGGCGGAGACGTCTCCATGGAAGGCCCACACAAACACTGCACTCGAGTTGGCGCAGGTCGCGACGACATGACGGCCTTCACTGGCAAACTGCAGCGCCGTCACGTGGCCACCGCCGGCATGCATTAAAAAGCACTGTGCCATGCGCTGCGCCTGGTGCTGGCCTCGATCGCAGGGCCACACGCGAAGCGAGCCATCACGTCCACCGGTGGCCAGGTGTTTCACATTCCGTGAGAGCGTGAACGCCGTGATACCGCGCTGGCCCAGCAGGGGCATGGAATGCACGACGCGGCCAAATGCGATCGTATCGACACCTCGTGGAGCATCCTCACGCAGAGAAAAGATATACAATCGGTCCGAGCGCGTCACAGCTACTAGTTCCTGCGAATTCCACGAGATCGCAATGTGTGCCAAGCGTTCCTTGTCCTTGGTGGCCTCCTCGTATGGTGACGTGGCAGCAAATGCGCTCTGGTCTCTACTGTCATGGGTTTCACCTGGATGTCGTGACGAGAACGACGGCGGCGTGCCATGGCCATGACCATGGCCGTGACCGTGGTCGTGGCGAGAAGAGGGCGTCAGTGTGGCGACGACGCAGAGCGAGGTGGCATCCAATAGCAAGACACTGCAGCATCCACGCTGCAGCGTGGCCAGGAACCGAGAGTCCCTGCTCAAGCAAAGCGGGGCGTGGGTGGTATCCAGGTCGGTCACCAGCATCTTGACGGGTGCGTAACCTCGCGTCACGTCGTACATGCACAGCTGCTGGCCCAGAGCCGACGTGTACAGTACGTTGCCATCGCCACGGTACTGCACATCGTAGAGCGCACTCTGATGCTGCTGAAACTCGTGCACGACCTGCGGTTGTGTACACTCTGACTTGTCCTCACTATCATCCGTCGTGCCCCTCGGTGGTTCGCCACCCAGTGAAAAGATGCGGGTACAACCCGAGGCAAAGCCGACCGCGATCTGAGTGCTCTGCCCGCGGATCGGGTGAGCCGCCACACAGGTCACACGGTCCCTGCTCACGTCAAACTCCATGGTTTGCTGCCCCGAGGATAGGTGCCAGACCCGTAGCGTGCCATCGGCCGCGCTCGTGACCACGGCGGCCTGCTGCTCGGCTGGTGGTTCCCACCAACGCTCGCTGTCTTTCTGTTCGCTACGAGGAGGCAGCGACGTCAGTGTTCGCACTGGTGCCGTATGCGAACGCAACACGGTGCGGTACTGCTGCCCCGCCAGCGAGAGCACGCCAATGGCGCCGTTGGTGGTGCCCACCAGCACGTGCATGCCATCACTGGCCACGTCCACGCAGCCCACGGCCGCATCGTGCTGTGCCTCCATGAAGAAATCACTGAAATCCAATGGCCACACGCGCAAATACCGGTCGTCGGCACCGGTGACACAAAAGCCTTCATTCACGACCACGGAACGAATCGCGGCGTCATGCAATTGGTACACGCATACCACCTGCCGTGTGTCGTAATTGATAACCAAGAGCGTACCCCGCGTGGAGGACACGTAGAGTGGGCGCAGCACACGCGTGAGATTGGTCGGGAACTGCGGGTACACGCGGTCAAAGGCCAAGTCTGTGAATGTGGTGTCACGCGCGTATTCATGGAGGATCACGGGGGTGCTGGGTACGTGCCTGCGTGTAGCGGGCAGGCGCCAAAGGCGAATGTTTTCACGACCACAGGACACGAGCTGATCACGTTCATACAGAGAGAACGCGATGACCTGGATCGCATAATCACACGTCTGTCGATTCTTCAGCACGAGCTGGCGTCGGCGTGGCGGCGATATCGTTGTCGTGGCCGAGCCATCACGTGGGCCATTGTCATTGCCCGTGGCGGTGGTGCGGTTGACAAAGGCGGAGCAATCCCAGACGAGGAGTACTGTGCGTGCGTGGGTGTCTAGACCGACGGTGCAAAGCGCGTGTCCGTCGGAGGAATACGCCAGCGCGTGGATGCTCTTGAGGGGAGCGTGGAGTACCGTGAGACTCGTGGATTGCTGTAAATTCCAGAGGCGAAGCGCACAGACTGGTACATTCTCGGCTGACGCGAGACGGGTACCGTCGGGTGAGACTGCCAGGGCACAGATCTCGCCCGTGTGGCCCATGAGGTAGACCTCCTGGTCAGTCAAGAGCGACGGTGGTGCTGCTGCTGGGTGTGGTTGCCTGTCATCTGGTGTATTGCTGGTCGTACCACTGGAGGACGCAAAGGAACGACACACGATGGTGGAATGACTTGTGTAGATGCACGCCGAGGCATCGGGCAGCCAGTGCAGCGCGTGAGGGAACGCAGCACCGGAAAAGCCAATGAGACGGGTCAGTGTCAGGACCGGATCGGGCCACGCGTCGTTGCCTGGCGTGTGGCTGACAAGGCAGCGCACTGGAGAGGACGACGATGATGGTGTGGCATGCGCAACATCAAGCATGCGATGACTGTGATTGCTGCTGCTGCTGCTGTTGTTGTTGTTGTTGTTGAGAAGAAGCGTCGAGCGTGGATGAACAGGTGCTGCCGTGGAAATCCCGGCATCGCGAAGGATTTGGTCGGCCCGTGATTGAATATTCTGACGATCGCGGAGCAGGTTGGCTTCTCGTGCACGAGGAGAGACGGACTGGCTCACGAAGGAGGATTGGTCCTTCCTGTGCTGTCTGCGACCACCCGTGTCATCACTGTTGGGTTGAGGCCCTGGCGAGGACGTCATTCGATGCCCTGGTGTATCGCGATTGTTGTTGTTATCGTTTGCGCGAGGCTCATCCTCTGGAGAAGGAGGTGGTGGAGACGATGGTAGAGAAGGCATAGCTGACACCGCTGCGGGCCTAGTAACTTCCGTTGGAGAGAGCGCTTGGTTGGTGTTGGCAGTGGTATCGTGGTGGTCGAGCGCATGGTTTTCGTATTTTGTTGGTGAGACATCCTTTCGGATTGCTCGCTCGGGTAGTGTGAGCCACGCATAGGGTCCACACTGGTTCTCATACGCAGACGGCAGAGCCAATGCTGAAGGTAGACTCTGCGCATCAATTGATTGACGGCAATTATCATTGTTTGCAGAATACAGAGGCAAAGAACGGTTAGCTGCTGGCTTTCACGTGACGCCGTTATGGTGTGATGGTTGCGTACCTCACGCGTGTAGAAATGAGAAGAGGCAACGATGTTGCGCAAGTTCATGGTGGCGCAACACGTCACGGCTTTGAGGTATTGGTACCGCTCACGTGCATAGCCATTGAAAGTGTGATGCTCAAGGAGGAGCATCATGTCGAGTACGAGTGTGGTCCACGTGCTTGATAGCCTAGATGTGGAGGTTTACACAGGGGCATCCGAGAAGATACAGCGGGATAGACAACCGACAGAGCACATACGTTGGAAGTGTCATGATTGCAATCCGTGCATGTAGAGTCATCTTTCAACTGATAAATCCGTCACGTACGACAGAGGAACACGCAACACGCTGCCTGTACTACGCTGTGAGGTGTACATGGTGCTCACTGAAAACCGTAAAGCGGTCTTTTTGGCTGATGAAAAATCGAGGTGAATCGTCAAGGGAAGATCACGCACACGACGTAGCTGAAGAGGAGAGCCATCTCAAGCGTTCGTTATATTGCCATACCACCACCACCACCAGACCGCATATGGTATGATCAGATGAAGATTACCTCGTACCTGTATGTAGATGTAGCGCCCCGTGAGTCCAAGCCCTTGGCTTCCCATTGCAATCTCACGTGGGATACGGACGTAATTGGTAGCCGCAATCGTGCCACGCACCTTGAACACGTTCTTGTGGATGTAGCGGTCCTGCACCTGCTCCACTTCTCCATGGGCCAGCCACCCCACATTCGAATGCGCTAACCCATATCGGATCACTTCCACGTACGGCTCTTGCCAAACTGCATTCCAGGAGATGTCATCCGTGTCAAAAAGCTGCAGTGCCATCACCATTCCACTGGAACTCACCACCAAAACCGTAATGCAATGCATGTAGAAAGTACCTGGTGTCACAGATGGCCGCGGCGTTGAGACCGTCATGAATCCGCGCTCGCTTTGCTTCTACCCAGATTGTACGTGCGTCTGTGTCTATGAATCGGCGCGGATCGCTAGGATTTGTTCACCGCAACCAGATCTCAGTCGCGACGCTTCGCGTCATTCCATCGCATGCTGAACCTTGAGCCAGTAGTAGTTGCTCAAACTCCCAATATCCGATACGTACCATGTTCAAAAGGGCCCATCATACGCACTGTGAGTGCCGCAGTAATCACGAATTGAGAACTGACCAATACGGATCACATCGGAAATTAAAAAAAAAAAAAAAA
>JAADWT010000110.1:0-35941 GCA_023336285.1 Pythium grandisporangium
CAGAGAGGGGGACGCAGGACACGGTACACGGGCGGAGGAGCAAAAAGGAGGAGGAGGAGGAGGCAGGCGAAGGAGAGGGGGGAGGGGGAGGACATGTGGACTTGGAACTCGTGGTCGAGAGCATCATGCCGAGTGACCTCTCCATCCTGCGCGTGGCCTGCCGCGTGGTTGAGAGTCGCGCGGCGCCAGTTCCATCGGCGACGTCACACTTGCGGATTCCCAGAGCGGCGGAGGAGGCATTGCCCGTGTCCTTACCATTGTCATTGCCATTGCCATTGCCCACGTCATTGCCGTCCCGATTGCCAGCGCGAGTGGGAGCAACATCGACTTTGAACACGCAGAACGCAGTCGAAGCAGTGGTATTATTACCGCCCCGAGTCGAACGAGCGCGCGACTTGTCTAGCGAGGCTGAGGCCAAGATGCTGGAGGCAGCTGCTACGCATGTGCAGCGGATCCCGCCGCCGTCGCCAGCGGAATTGGAGCTGCTGTTGACGCGCAAGGCCAGCGCCATGCATGGAGGAGGAGGAGGCTGGGTAAAGAACCACGGTTATGATGTGGGTGCTGACGATGACCGCGCCGGGACGTGGCATTCCGTACCTGACGAAGCGACACAAAGGAGAACACAGACTGTACCTGAACGCGAGTCGTCGCCACCAGGGCCGCCGGTCGTCAAGGCGTTTAATTGGCCTGCCGACGACGGCTTCCCTCGGCTGGCTCTGCCAAGGCATCACGGTGGAATGCCCGCGCTGCAACGCACGCGATTGCCGCCCATTGCCAGGCGAAAGGCTCCTTCGTCACACAGCCATGGTGACTGCATAGTTGGTCATAAAAGCAAGCGGGATGAGGCGCGGCGACCCACCAATCTTTCGGAACCACGCAATGAGCTATACGAGACCGAAACCGAGACCGAGCTTGAGCGCGAGCGCGAGCGCAAACGCTTGCGGCATGGATCCAATTGTACGTTTAACTACTGTCATTGCTTTCATTTACCGATGAATGGATTGGTTTGGTCGTGACTTTTGATGACTCATCCATCTTGCCTTCTTACCTTTTTTGTTGTTGTCCTGTAGCTCGTTCCGTGTCACCCGAGCCAGTGCCCATGCCCATGCTTATGCCCATGCCCATGCCCATGCCCATGCATCAGCCACCCCTACCACTACCAAGCAAACGGCCGTTGGTCACCGAGTCCATGATACGACCACGACCAGGATTTAAATCGTACGTGTCGAGATAGAGGCAGCTAGAGGACCTGGTAACCGACCGACTTGATCGATGAGTCTGCTGATCCATTCTTGTTATGTGCGTCGCCCTCAGGGAGATCGCAGCTCCATCGCCATCGGTGTGTACGTCTGCTTCCGGTCCTGCTGTCGCGTTCACTGCAGCACGTCCTCCACTGGCACGACCACTCTCGTCTGAGCGTTGGCGACGCGAGATGCCACAGCAGGATCGAGGGAAGGCCGCACGACTTATCGCCCGTGGCTTCCACCGTGAGTGCAGCGGTGACTATGAGAAGCTATTGCTGATCGTGTCGGCGATGGAAGAGGAGTTGCTCCATATCCGGACCACGTCGACCAGTCACTACGCCACGCAGGCTACGGCGCTTTGCGACCGCATTGAAGAGCTATCGCCAATGCCCCCCAAGCAAACGTGAGTCGTCTTCCAAATGGTCGTTCGTAGAACATATTGCCGGTTCCGCATACGAGATCATTTTCAACGTTTGTCGTGATGGAGTACGATCTCCAAGGACGTATACATAGCGTCATGTGTGTGTGTGTGTTTGTATACTAGCGTCTCCAGGGAACTCAACTGAAGTGAAGAACCACCACCATGATGAGGCCGTAGCCAACGCAACAAAAACAAAACCCACAAGCGACCGTGGCCACGTGAACCTACCAAAAACAATGTGGCGTTGAAGTCAAAAGAAACTAATCCGAGAAATGACACATGAAACAACAGATTCCTTGGCCGATTGCTTGTGTGCGTTGTCGTTGTCATGCACCTGAAAGGTTGCGCGATGAAGCAGCGTCAAGTCCAAACCAAACCCAAACAACACAAACAAAAACAAAACTAAACGCCAACAATTGCACGCCAACACATATACACACGCAAACGAGCGAAGACTGAGCAGGCAGGAAACGACGCTTGTACTGTGGGGACGGGGGTTATTGGTCTAACCACTGCCAACTTTTAGATCACCCCCAATTTGCTGTGGGAACGTTCGCGTTGCCTGCCTGGGCGTCGGCGAAGAAAGTGACCGAGCTCAGCATGTCGTCCATGCAGCTGCAGGACATCCGCGCCATGGGTGAGACGCTTGCAAGTGCACGGGAGATGTGTCAGCAGGCGCAGTACGACCAGGGCATGGCGACGTACCAGTTGGCGCTGGATCGGTTGCAGCAGTTTATCCGGCGGATGCACCAGATGAGCGAGCGCCAGCCGTGGCTGCAGATGCAGATCGAGCTGGAGAACGAGCTGAGCCTCATCACGGACTATGTCGAGCTCGTTCAGGCGTTTAAGGTGCACCCCGGCAGTGGACAGGGAGCCCCCGTGGTTGGGAAGACCCTGACGGACGATGGACCATCGAATGGGTGGGAGGTGTACACGCCAGACGCTAGAAAGCAGGTTCGACGCGGAGTAGTATTATATCTGATGATGGGTGGGGGAGCTGATCGTGAGAGTAACAAGTGGTGAGGAGGGGGTGTTTTGTTACTTGGACAGGCGGAGGAACGAGACCCAGATGTGTGGGGCCCACCCTCCCCTGAAAACCTTCGAGGGCGAGGAGAAGGAGGAGGAGGAGGAGGAAGCGGAAGGTTTCCTGCACGACGAGGCCCGCCTGCCTGGGCAAATAATGACGATGGCAATAGCAATAACAACAACAATAATGGTCGTGGCAACAAGTACGTTCCAAGCTGATCGAGATGAGCACTAGTGCTGCCTGGAAACGTTGACATGATACATCACATTGATTGTACCACTGTCCTGAATTCATCTGATGTTGATGCTCATCAACGGATAGTCGAGGTGCGAGGACCAAGCAGGCAGGAGCTGGTCAACGAGGTGGGGCGGATCGACCATCGGGGCGACGAACACCCAGCGACGAACAGCGAGCGCGGGCCACCGGCCGCGCACCCTCAGACAACCGACGACATGGTGGGAAAAATCCAGCGCCGGTGACCAACAGTAAGGCCGTCAACGGGAAACAGGGCAAGTCAACGGGGAGTACTGGGTCGGGTAGCAACGCTAGTGGTAGCGAGGTCAATGCTGGTGCTGGAGCTGGAAGGAATGAGAAGAAGAAATATTCAGAACTGGCGCGTGAGGAAGGCATGGTCGACATTGACCTCATCGAGATGATTGAGCGGGATATCGTGGACACTGCGGCCAAGATCACGTTTGATAATATTGCTGGGCTGGAGCACACGAAGCAGCTATTACAAGAAGCCGTAATGCTGCCACAGATCGCACCACACTTGTTCAAGGTACGTGTGTGATCCTGCTTCAGGTAGGACTGTCTATGGGTTGATGCCCCCTCACCTCTACATACTCTGTCGTCGATGGTTGTGTTGATTCTGATAGGACGGGCGGTTGAAGCCTTGCAGCGGTGTGCTCATGTTTGGCCCACCGGGCACGGGCAAGACGCTTTTGGCCAAGGCTGTGGCCAATGTCTGCAACACAACGTTTTTCAACGTGTCGGCCTCCACGCTGGCGTCCAAGTACCGCGGCGAATCGGAGAAGATGGTGCGCGTCTTGTTTGACATGGCTCGTTACCACTCACCAGCGATCATCTTTATGGATGAGATTGACGCCATCGCTGGTGCTCGGGGTGGGTCACAAGAACACGAATCATCTCGCCGGTCAGTTCTGCCGGTGCATGTTTGTGATATGCAAGGCAAATGTGCGGGTGTGTGTAGGTTTAACCACGGAACACTGTGTTGTTGAATCCTTAGAGTGAAGACGGAGTTGATGGTGCAGATGAATGGGGTGTCGTCAGGGGACCCGGGCGATCCAAGTAACCGAGTCATGGTGCTCGCCGCGACGAACCTGCCGTGGGAATTGGACGAGGCCATGCGTCGGCGACTTACCAAGCGTGTGTGTACGTTGGGGGCAATTCGATTCAGGTGTTTATGTGTTACTTCCTCTGTATGCTTGACAGCGATATCCTGGTTTTTTGTTTGTTATAATGCAGATATTCCGCTGCCCGGGGAGGATGGACGACGCCAGCTCTTCAAGCTGAATCTGGAAAAGGTGGACGTCGCTCCTGATGCGGACTATGACAAACTGGTGGCTGAAACGCACGGATACAGTGGGGATGATATCTGCGGACTATGCGAGACGGCCAAGATGATGCCCGTCAAACGGCTCTACACGCCAGAGGTTTTGAAGGAACTGCACCGCAAGAAGCAAGAAGGAGCATCGGAGGAGGAGCTGCAAGCACACGAGAAGAACGCGCTTGTTGTGACGTGGGTATGTGTAATACGCTCGTGGCCATTGCTTCCATACTATATCAAGTGTGACCGTGATGTGATCCAGTGAAAAGGAAACGTTGACGTCGTGCTGTATATTCTTTATGGCTTACTGTGTATGCAAAATGCACCCAGGCAGACTTCCAGATGGCGCTGGAAAATGTTTCCAAGTCGGTCGGGCAAGACCAATTGGATCGATTCGCGAAATGGGAAGAAGAGTTTGGCTCGAAATAAGGGAGAGCGGATGCACGACACTCTACGCAATCCATTGTTCAGGCAAATTCATTCTGCAGATTATACATCCCTCTTCATGCATGTTTATCTGCACCGCTGTCTTCACAGCTTGCGCTTGAGTAATCCGGAGAGGAAGTCGAACGAGTTGCCGTCCGGATACAACTCAAGCTTCTCCCCACCCGCGTCCGCGAGCAGGCAGCCCGTGGGCGTGAGTCCCTTGATCACAGCCGACACCTTGTCCTCGCTGTTCTCGGGCGACGTGACCTGCACTACCTGCTCGGAATGCAGCCAGTGGGCGACGTACGACTCCATGAACGGCGCAAAGCCCTTGGCCACAAACTCCTCCTGCATCCCTTCAAACGTGTTCAGGAACGCAGCCAGAAACTCCTCCCTACGTCACCATTGCCAATCATCCATGTCCATAGCCATCCATGCATTAGGGCTCCCACCAGTCTGCCATCACAATCGAAAAGAACGAACAAGAAAACCAAACGAGTACGCAACAGAGAGAAAGAAAAGAAACGTGGACGTACTTGGAGACATTGCACGGGTTCTCATCCGTGCTGAGCACGTCACGAAGGCAGACCGTGGGCGATCGGTTGGAGATATTAATCCCCACCCCCGTCGTGACCGTAAACGTCTCGTTGAGGTACTCAGACTGGCACAAAATGCCACCAATCTTGACGCTATTGGCGTAAATGTCGTTGGGCCACTTGATGCGCACGGGGTTCTCCCCCTCGGGCACTGCATGCACGGCCTCCACGGCGCGGACTACGGCCAGGGACACGAGGTACTGCACAAACGGCAGACTGGCACCATCCGTGAAGCTGCTCCGGAACGAGAACGTGAGACAGCCCTCGGGCGAGACCCACGTGTTGGCGCCACGGCCCTTGCCCATGAGCTGGTGTCCCGTGTAGCACACGACACCGGCGGGTGCGGATGGACGCAGCTGCTCCTGCAGGTATGTCTGCGTGGACGGGAGCGCCGGACTGAAGAGCACCACGCCTCCCAGCGTCTTCGTGTGAAGCCGCGGGAACAGCTCGCGCTCGATCACCTTGTACTTATCCTCGGTTTCGCTGGTGGTGGTGGTGGTGGTGCCCTCGCAGAGTGTCATGGGCAGCACGCTGCGCACACCATCGACCCACTCCTGGAAGTGGCGCATGTGGCGCTCCGAACGCACGTACCCGCGCAGTTCCTCCGCCACTTGCTTGGATGCCGTCGCCATCTTGGTGTGGAGGTGGTGACCGCTGGGCTGCTGATTTTGCTTCACTTTGCTAATAACGAAGTGCACGGTACCGACGATATGAATGGGATGATCGCACCTAAATTATTTCGCAAAAATGACCTAAATATAGGCAAAGGGTTGTAGGTTGGTTTAGGTGGCGTCATTTTCGGTGCATACATGCGCTCGTCTGGGCCGAATGCAGAATGAGAGTCGAGATGACCGCCATGAGTAGCTTTCCGGGGGTTGAAGGGATATCAATGGATGGCTGTGACTGGGTGGAATGGACGACGCACTGCATTGGCTCCCGACAAAGGCCGAGCGCGCACGGATATCCAAGAGGCCACTTCATCCATTTCTTCAGATAAAGGGGTCATAATCGGCAGGGCAATCATGATTTATAATCGGCGGTGCTGTACGCCAGTGAGTGAGGGTATGCATCAGCACATGACGCCCATATACACGTACGCATGTATGTAGGTGGTGACTTGCCAGTGATTAACAACTGGTGTCGAGAACGCTACAAGGTGAGAGCTCTACGAATGTCAAAATGGTGGCTGCGTGTGCCTGCTTGTGTGTGTATGTCTGTATCTCATCATATTGCGGCGCCAATCCGGTTCCTACCGACAGCCTCAGTGTCTCTCCGTCTGGCTGTCACCTGTTGTCTAGTCAAAGCGCATAAAGTATGCCGACGACGGGTCCAGGTACTTGATGTCCAGCGGAATGCCCGCGCCCATTGTCGTGCTCAAATGCGCCGCCTGCATTAGCGACATCCCAGTCAAAAGAGCAAATAACATCAATTTAAATGCCGCAAGCCACATGACACTACATACACTCCACCCACCCATACATAGCCCCAGTCCGGCCTGTCCATCAACGCACCTTGATGTACTTGCCCTTCGCGCCCTCGGGCTTGGCATCCGTGACCGCCACCATGAACGAGCGGATGTTTTCCAACAGCGCTTCCTCCGTGAAGCTCACCTTGCCCACGCCCGCGTGCACAATACCCTTCTTCTCGGCGCGGAACTCCACCTGGCCGCCCTTGGCCGCAGCGATCGCGTCGGCCACGTCCTGAGTTACGGTCCCCAGCTTGGGGTTGGGCATCAACCCACGCGGACCGAGTACCTATGAGTGTAGTGAATCATGCATATGAATTTTGAGAGAGAAGCACGTCCGTCATCAAAGCCATCCATGAGATCGTTAGTGACTACGCTCCCGTAGAGGTACGAAGAAGAAAGCCAATGCAGCCACGTACACGAGCAACGCGGCCCACCAACGGCATTACGTCCGGTGTGGCGATGCAGCGATCGAAGTCCAACTGGCCCTTCTGGATCAAATCCACAAGGTCTTCCGCACCGACAATCGTGGCACCCGCCGCCTTGGCCTCCTCTGCAAACCATCAAGTAGCAACGCATCCATGAGACTAGTGTCGTATGCCATCGCACTCGATCGATATATCAAACGGCATCTATCATAGGAAAACGCACCGGCCTTGGGACCACGCGCAAAGACCGCGACACGCACGGCCTTGCCCGTGCCATTGGGCAGACTCACGACGCCACGCACGCTCTGGTTGGGTTTCCGCGGGTCCACGCCCAGCTGGATGGCAATATCCACCGTCTACAACCACAAATACCCAAAAGTCTCCGTGTTAATCGCCATTGTCTATCCACCCCTCAAGCAATTGAGCAAGCTAACCAGGCAACAACCCCCCATCAAAACAAGCCGCGCACCTCGTCAAACTTTCGTCGAGACTGTGTCTTGCACTGCGTCACCGCGGTCTGCACATCCACTTGCGGCTGCGCACAACGAGCATCAACATCATCACCATTACCATCATCAGTATCAGTATCAGTATCAGTATCAACTGCGTGAACCAAACCGTGGGGACTGCTGCCTTCGCAACCGCTCATTCCCAGGCGTCCATGTGTCAATCAATATATATCTATACCTTGGGGAGGCCCGTGTTGCGCGGCTTGAGACCAAGCGCCGCCGGATGCCGGGTAGATTCGGCCGTCTGCGTGGCCGTGGCCACGCTGCGCGTCAGGCAGCTTGCCGTGCGGAGCACGGAGCTCGTGAGCTTGCTCGGGTTGCGCACCGCCGCCAGCATTCTTGTCGCTACTGCTCTGATGATGATGCCCGTTCCGTCCTCACAGCTTGCGTCCCCCACAATTGACTGGATCCGCACACGCACCACACGCACACCGCACTTCGGGACGCAGGTCCCGAATTCACCACATGTTCGGGATAAACATCCCGAATGCACCTCTACGGTGGTTGGTAACGTCGGTCGATGGAACATTATATCGGTTGACGCTCTAAATAACGGGTTTCCTCTCCCCCCCCCGTCAGCAACGCATGCACATCAAACGGAATGGGCAAGCAGCAGCAAAGAAGGGTGGTCAACCATGAAGCTTGAACGCGTGGCGGTGATGACCGCGGTGTGCAGCGCCCTGATGCCGCTGGAAGCCGCAGCTGCGGTGTGCAGCAGCCTCAATGGACCCTACTGCAGTGGTGTGTCCAGAGATTTCAGGGTTCCACCGTACCACGCGTCGTCCAATCTTGATCGCGACGACGAGGTACTGTCCGCTGCTTCATTACCCACGCCATGGCACGCAGAGCTACGTGCTCATGGCAGCCCCCACGCATTTCCTCCTGTCGAGTAGACGTGTAGATTGTGTTTACTATTGTGCTTGCGCATTGGCACTGACACTCTGTGGTGCCGTGTGGTTGCTAGGAGGTGAAGCGCTCGGAGCTTGCACGGCGAGTCAGAGTGGAAAATGTATTGAAGCAGTATGAGATTGAGGCAACGCTGCGAGACGATGTCGCTGCCCACGATCAAATCCTGGAAGAGCTGGAAATGCTGCTAGACGATTCGGTATCCCAGCTCGAACGAATGCAGGGCGTGGAAAGCGAGAGCGCCGTAATCGGATCATTTGCATTTTCAAACGAAGGTGACACATTTGACCTGCTCAACACTATGAATGGCAAGGACATGAAGGTATGAGTCGTACTATGACGTGGCACCCCGAGGAGGTAATCATTTCATCTACAGTGGCGGACTGATATGCTATTTGCTCGCTGGTGCTTCATTTCGGTAGGAATTCTTTGAAGGAGCTTTTGATGAAGTACTGCAATCGTGGGACACCACATTGGATGACATGTCGCCTGAGATCACACAGGGCCTTCGAACCTCCGTAAAGCAATTACGGAAGCTAAAGGATTACAAGCAGTTTCCCTTCCAATACCTGGACGAATCTGCGCGCGAGCAAATTCGTCGACGCTTCAAAAACCACCGGCTCGTCGAGGTCCAGCGGTTGTTTGAGCAGCTCATCATTGCGCAAAGCGCTCGGGAGCGACACGTTGCGTACGAAGCCGTCGTGCTGCTGTTCCAAATGGCGGATGAGTTTAAAGAGGAAGGCGAGGACAAGGCGAATGGCTCTGCTGTCCAGGAAGGCGATGCCCTCCAAAATGTTGACAAGGAAGATGTAGAAGAAGAGGGAGACGAGGAAGATGCGGACGAGAGCACAGACGCAATTAAGCCCACTGAAGATGGCGGCAGTTGAAAATGCCAGCGAGTTAACTTTAATGAACCATTCCTATCCCTCGCCACTTTGTCGGTTTGGGTTGATCGACTGCATCAGATCTGATCCCGGCGTGCAGAAATCCAAGGAATGGCGTAGGATCCGAGTGGATTGATCTACAGTAGTGGTAACGAGATGTTCGCTGGACGAGGCCGTGGAGGAGGCGGGGGTCGCGGACCGAGCCTCGCAGATGGAGACTGGCCATGCCCGAACCCAGGGTACGCTCTGTCGGTTAGCTGTGGTGTGCCGCCCAAAAATGGAGCGTCAGCGATTCATAAGCCGGTGGTTTTGACAATAATGCGTATGGCATATGAACGTGCACAAGGTGCTCCAATATCAACTTTGCGCGTCGCTCAGAGTGCAACCGGTGCCACACACCACGCCCGGAAGGAGCGGGCGGAGTGGCCGCGCCCGCCACGGTACCAGTCGATGCGCGTGGCCCGCCCGGCCTCTTCAAAGCTGGTGATTGGGCCTGCAACACGTACGTCATATAGTGGCTGCGATGGCGCATGTTTGCCCCGTGGATGGTGTGAATCTCATAGAGGCATGTGTTTCCCCTTGATTCTTTTGACATGTAATAAGCTGTGGCAATATGAATTGGGAGCGGCGAAACGAGTGTAACATTTGCAAGAGCCCCAAGCCAGGAATGCCCGGACTGGTACGAATAAATGCACCGCTGAACAAAAACAGCGCGTGTCTCGAACTAAGATTATCTAACGCTCGCTTTGTTGTCGTTGTATGATACTACTGTACAGGATGAGAAGCGTGATGGAGTGGGGGGTGGCTTTAACGAGCGTCAGAATCGGTACGTGCTGTGGCTGTTGTTGTTGTTGTTGGTTGTTGTATGCGCCATTGTTTGCGCTATGCGTACACGTCAGTTGGTAATGAGGCTGGGTGTTATTTAGGGTCGCATCGGCTAAGAAAGAGGTCGACGAGGATGGATATGATGACTTCGGCATGAAAAGAAAGGTGAATAAAGGATATTCAGCTCGGATGCATGTCTGATGCCTCACCCTTGCAGTGCTAACAACCGTCAATGCTGCCGCACTCGTTGTCACTATTCTTAGACCGCGAAAGTGTCTCGAGCGGAACGTGAGGCGGCAGCTCTTGCTCGATTAAAGCAATCGTACAGGTGAGATACCATACATTATGCGCCCACACTTGTTGATACATGGGTTATTCATTGCGTGTTGATTATCAATACATGGTAGTGCCATCATTGTTCCCGATTCGGCACCATCGGCTTTATCTTCAGAACCCAAGGCAAAGTCGTCACCCCGACCAGCTACTGAAGAAACAGCACCTCGTTCAAAGCGAAGTGTCTCACCTGCAAGAAACACACGCGAGAACGACAGCTCCTCACGACGTAGCCGTAGCCGTAGTCGTGAACGTCTCCGCACTCGTGATACGGATCGTAGTCACGATCGTGACCGAGGCCGCCATCGCCACCGTGATCGCAGCCCTCATCGTATGGATTCAGGCTCACGTAGTCAACGGCGCAGTCGCTCCAACAGTCGAGAACGTCGGACTAGTCGTGGAGGCAATAGTTACAACAGGCGAGCGTGATATAGCAAACAACAATCCTTCGATGAACTCTGGTCAAACGTGTCATTATTCTCTTTTTCTTTTCTTCTTTTGGTTTTAAAAGGCATCACCGAGAAC
Source organism: Pythium grandisporangium (assembly GCA_023336285.1). Lineage (NCBI taxonomy): Eukaryota > Oomycota > Peronosporomycetes > Pythiales > Pythiaceae > Pythium > Pythium grandisporangium. Next base: position 11,160 of record JAADWT010000110.1, read on the forward strand.
ACCGAGACAAAGATGCACTCAAGAGTGGTTGCGTAAAACGAATTACCTTATATACACCGCAACCTCTTGTGGGGTGGAGGCAGAAACGGAGAAGTCACGACTCTGGAACCAGGGATGGAAGCAATAACTAACTCATCCCTTTGTTCCTTTCATGGCACCCGTCACCTCAACGACCGTTGGGGCAAGCAAGACTCATCACATGAGGAGCAACACAAGCGAGCTTCTCTCCATCTTAGCTTTGCTGCATCACACCACGGGCACGATCCACGATCCCCTTGACGTAAACAGGCGTAACCTCAAATAGGTTCTTCAGGATAATGTCGGGGACATTTGACGCCTTGGACTGTTGGTCTGGATCCTGATCGACCAGCACCTTCACCGACCATAGAAGCTGGCATCCAGAACCGTTGGCGTCGCTGAAGTTTCGCAATGACACACTGTGAGGAAACAAAAGAGAATCATAAACGTTAATCGTCATCCACCCACAAGGAACTGGTGCAACGAGGTTGAAGTGAACGTACGTTGTCGTTTGGTTGCGGCGCACATGCTCGTGGGACATTGGGCGGCTCGGATCGTTCTTGACCGATCGGGAAATAAAGTAAATACTTCCATCCGGGTTCTCACGCTTCTGGTTGATGATCAGCGATTCCTCTTTGATCATACCACCCGGTTGACCGGCATCCGAGCCCACGGTCAAGTTCACAACACGGCGCACGTACTTGGTCATCCCATCGAGTTCCTCCAGCACTTCGGCGGACTCCATGAATGGGAACTTCTTCTCAAACGATGGGTTGCCGACGCAATCCCACAAGTCATCCACAACCACGGACGAGTCGCAGTTATAAATGTGGTGCCGGAAGAAGATGCCCATCTCAGTCTTACTCATCTCGTATTGCACCTCCAACCCAAAGTACGTCATGGTCGGGTTCTTCGGATTATGGAAGGCACCTTCGCAGTCCGAGAGCGCCTTATCCGCACACGACATGGCATCATTGGCGAGGCGGCGAAGCTGATCCTGGAATGAGCTCGACTGGATCTGCAATGCTGAAGACGGTGCCGAGCCAACCGAGTTGGAGAGCTGGGACGCGCCACCACCACCAGTTGCGGAGGCAGCCGAATTCAAAATCAAATCCAGCGAAGGCATCTATAGATTCCAGTTTCCCAAGACGGTCACAATGTTAGAGAGCAATCAGCAAACACACATGGGAGGGGTAGATATGATGTAGCAACTTACGTTGAGCAGTGGCTGCTTGGTAAAGTAGTCCTGCAGGCGCTGAATGAATTTCATCTGCTCCATCAGCGTCTTGCGCAAGAATTCATTCTCCTGGTCCACTCGGGCACGGATTTCGGCATGCTGCTCGGCTTCCTGCTTCCATCCCAATTCCGTGTTGTGCTCTGAAGGCTCCGACGATTGCAAAACTTCAATTTGCTCCTTCAAGTCCTTGACCTTGGAACGCAGCGCAATTAGCTCATCCTAATAGACACAACATGCCAGATTAAAAATCAGCTTCTGCCGCAGACATACGGACACAACAGAAAGAAAAAAAGATAAAGAAACAGGCGGGGCAAGGACATGCTGCGGTGGCTTACCTTTTGGCGCTGACGATGCTTGCGCGCGGCCTTGGCGATCTGCGCACGACGCTTCGCCTTGGGATCCTCGTATTCGTCTGGGTTCTTGTCGTCATCCGAATCACCATCGCCGTTGTTCGAGTTGGAGACACTGGGCGGGGCCTTGCGCTTCTTGGAGGCGGCGGGTGCTTTGGCTCCCTTGTCCTTGGACGGAGTGCTGGCGGCCGACGACGACACGTCCGTGGATCCATTCCCGGTCGATGGTGCAGTGGACGCGACTTGCAGGCCAGGGATCGAGCCAGCCATGCTGGGAAACATGGACGAACTGCCCGACATGAGCGGGTTCATGCGGTGAATCGGTGCCAGCGAGTTCGCCCCCGTCAGATTGGACATGCTCAGCGGCATGCTCATGCCCGAGGTCAACGCCTGCGACATGCCCATACCGGGGAGACCCGGTGACGACGCCGAGGCACCGTTCCCGTTCCCATTCCCGTTCCCGTTGCTCACGCTGTTGCGGGAATTCGCGGCTTCACGCAGCAGATTATGAAAGGCTTCCATCGTGACCAAACAAGTAGTAGACCCACGCAATCACCGTGCGTCGTCAAGGCTGACTGAGAGACCTACTCGCCAACGCTAATGGTGATGATGACGCCCGTACACGATAAGACACGCCTATTAGCCAGCCGCCACGGAAGTAATGGCTCGGTTGGTTGCGAATGCGAATGCCGACTGATTACGCAAATAGCGTGTATCGGATTCGTGACGATGCCGTTTACGCAAGCTGAAGAATGAGCGCGGCGCCGCTCCAAGTCGATTCACAGCGCAGGCTTCCAGCTCAAAGGGGGGCGGGGCTTCCGCCCCGCGGTGGCCTTCTCCCCCCTTGGAGGAGGGATGACCTGGTAACTGGCAATGGAGGACAAGGGAATGCACCAATCACGTGGACGGACGTCATGGATCTTGATGATATGATTGGCTGGTTTGTGGGTGATGGTGAGGAGAGAAGACATTAGTGAGGCCACGGCCTCCGCCAATCATTCGGTAGCGAGAGAGACGATCACTCCTGGTGACAAGTGGCTAATGATGACGAGAATGCACAGTGATTGCGAGAGGACGAGCACTGCGACAACCCAGCGATGATGCGGAAGCAGGGTTCACTCAGGAACACGGTGTGTTAGAGGCGATTATGTCCATTTAAAGGTATGTCATACATCCATACCCGATAGTTGAACCTTGCGAATGCACCGTAAATTGGAATGAAGAGAGTCAGCGAGAATCCAGTCATGAGTGTACCTACCAGTTGAGGCTGACATGAGCAAACCGAAATAGGCACATCGAGTGTACCCAATTTAACCAAAGTGCACCAGGTTGCTGTGGACCACCAAGATTGGAGCAACCCCATCATCATTCCGATCCCGATCAGCCCGAATGGACTCGATGGCGCAGGATGAACCGGCGTCCTCGGGACCTCCGCGGTTCTCAGGCAAGGGCGCATGCCGCGACACCGGCGCTGGTTGCAATGCTGACGGAGCGTGCGCGCAGTCAAGGTACGGGCGGCGCTATAACCACGCGCATGGGCGCGAAAGAATGAGCGAGGCTGACATCAATGTGTATGGATGGGTTGCTGGGGCAGCGGTGACAATGGTGCGCTGGTGGTGCAAACGGAACCGGCGAAACCTCGCAAGAAGAAGGGCATGTCGGCTGCCATGAAGAGGAAAATGGCGAATCAAATCCCGGACTCGATCCAGAATGACCCAGAGCTGGCCAAGGCCATCAAACAGGTGCGTCATAGTCCAGAACCAGAATCTAGGCGATTGATTGCCCCTGGAATATCGTAATGGTCAGCACGATTGGTTGCGTGTACTATCGGCGACTGAGCTGTTCACGATGTGCATGTATCTGTGTATATGTACACGGTGCAGTTGCCGTGGAACTACAGCTTTGAGATTCGCAAGACTGTGTGGCGCATTAAGCAGGCGGGCAGCAAGCGTGTAGCGCTTCAGTTCCCGGAAGGTTTGCTGCTCTACTCATGCGTCATCTCCGATATTATTGAACGGTTCACGGGCGCAGACACTATCATCTTAGGCGATGTACGTGCTGCACCATATTCGTGTGGGCCTCTCTCAGCTGGTAACTCATTTGATTCAAAGACTGATGAAATTCCCTACCCATGTATTTGTTTCAGGTCACGTATGGCGCCTGCTGCGTTGACGATCTGACGGCGCTGTCACTTGGTGCAGACTTTATGGTGCACTACGGCCATAGCTGCTTGGTACCCATTGACGTCACCACCATCAAGATGCTGTATGTGTTCGTAGATATCGCCATCGACGTGGATCATGTGCGTAAAATCCTGTAGCCTGCTGTTCCAGTGAGCTTTTGAGGTGAGAAGGAATATGGGACAACAACTTCTGACCCGCGTCTCGAGTACCTTGGCTCTGTATAGCTGGTGGAGTGCATGAAGCTCACGTTCGAGCCGGAAACTAAGGTGCGCCAATTGTCATACGTCAAAGATTTGTGCTATGTGTCTCTAATGGTGACATATTTTCGATTTGTATGTTTTTAGCTTGCACTCATGGGAACGATCCAATTCGGTAGTTCGATGCACCTCGTGACAACCAAGCTCAGAGGCTACTTCAGGAATTTGAATGTGCCGCAGATCAAACCACTTTCACCTGGCGAGGTGTTAGGATGCACATCGCCTGTGTTCGACGATGTGGAGGCATTGGTGTTTATCGCTGATGGGCGCTTTCACCTAGAGGTACGTGTAATCATTGCTTGCGCTGGTGTCATCGTCACATGCGATTCAACTAACAGTTCTCAAACCATTGTCTCGTCAATTGTAGTCGGCCATGATTGCCAACCCGCAGATTCAAGCATACCGCTACGATCCATACCCGAAGGTTTTATCGACCGAGAACTACGATCTTCCTCAGATGATGCAAATTCGCCGAAAAGCCATTGATCAGGCTCGGTCAGCGCAACGCTTCGGTATTGTGCTCGGAACTCTTGGCCGACAAGGAAATCCTCACATCCTCGATCGCATCACTCAGCTGCTTGAACAGAACGGCAAGCAGTTCTTCGTTATTCTACTGTCTGAGATCTTCCCGGACAAGGTATGTTGTGCTGGGTTTGATACATATTATATGTGTTGTAAATGTGTACTGATGTGAAATCTACAATACGTCGGGTTAGCTTGGAATGTTCAAGGATGTTGACGCCTGGATCCAAATCGCGTGTCCTCGATTATCGATTGATTGGGGCTACGCTTTCCCGAAGGTAAGCGCATATCTTCTTTAACTAACTGGAGTGTTTAGACCCTCCCCCCCCCCTCCGATGCAGTTGTTTAACGCTGAGGTTGTGTGCCGTGCACGTGTGTGTGTATACCGTCTCTGGGACATTACATAGCCGTTGCTTTCGCCCTATGAAGCCGAAGTATGCATGGACCGGGCGACTTGGCAGGATGGCGTGTACCCTATGGATTTCTATGCCAAGGGTAGTGGGCCATGGACAAACTACCACGAAGAGAAATAATCGGGCTCGGACCTCAGCTCAGTGAAGCATCACGGGAAAGGTGGTACAATGGCATATCGACAACCGAACACCAAATCCATTGCTTCCTGCATTGATTTACATCTAAAACCGTTGGGGCTTGAAAAGATAGTTTGCAACTTGTGTGAGGCCGAAATGCAGCACCGCTTCAAAGGACTGTCGCCACTGGTTAGATCTTGCTGGTGGCCACCGCAAAGAACTTCAGAATTTCACTTGCTCCCAAATGAAAGTTGTTTTTTTTAGTATTGAACGACGAAAGAGCGATCCACACCGTTTTTGACCCTACATCTCTGTGTGGATTTCTCTTTCTATCGTTTCGAACTAATTCGAGGCTATTGCACATTTTCTGGTTCGTGTAGTGTGTACGTAGCTTCATTCTTAGATGATTGTCTCTGGATCGCCCTGTTCGGGAAGTAGCAGCGCTACTCGGAGCCGTCAGGCTTTGTCGTACTACTCACAGATCCCAACAGCATAAACAAAAAGTGAATGAGAAACGCGGCAACAGAATGAATGGCACATGGTCCAGCACGTAGTCGAGTGGACAAGCCATTACCAAGGGCTCAGGATTTGGGCGAGTTTGGGATCAGTAGTATCACACGGAAAAAGGTCACTCCCTGTGAACTTGGTGGTGGGTGAATTTCTTAAATATTGCACCTCGGGATGAAACTTCAGGATCTCCCTGAACACACACAAACAGGAACCCACAACCATAGCACACTGAATTAGCCCACCTTTCTTCCACAGTAGATTTATCACCTGGCCGCCACAGCCATACTGCCCACATTCACGTACTCGAAAATGAGCTCTTGTAGCCTTGATTTCGTGAGTTCCTCTTTTTCGAAGTCGAAACTAAAGTTCTCATCAGCCACTGGTTCATCCTCCATGTTATGGAGTGAATCCAAGTACGGGTGCTCCAGAGCTTCTTCCACAGAAATGCGCTTGGAGGGATCAAAGATCAGCATTTTCTCGAGTAGATCAATCGCTGCTGGCTTTGCGGCTGGGTACAATTTTGCAAAGGGCACGCCGGGCTTAACTGGTTGATTCTTCATGAAACGCCGTGCCTTCTCGCTGGTCACGAAATGCAACTCTTCCTGTGTAGGTGTGCCCAACTTGTCGCAAATGATTTGAAGCTGATGAATGTAATCGTCGCCTGGAAACAATGGCTTGCGACCCAGCAGCTCGGCAAAAATACAGCCAGTTGACCAGATATCTATGGCCTTGGTATATTCCTTGGTGGAGAGCATGATCTCAGGGGCACGATACCAGCGTGTGACCACATACTCGGTGAGGTCCATGTTTTCTTCATCTGGTTCCACACCACGCGCAAGCCCAAAATCACAAATCTTGAGGTCACAATTCGAATTTAGCAGCAGGTTGGATGGTTTAAGGTCGCGGTGCAAAACATTGGCCGAGTGGATGTACTTGAGTGCCCGCAGAATCTGGTACAGAAAATACTGGATGTGGTCGTCCGTGAGTGGTTGTCGCGAGTAAATGATGCGATGCAGGTCCGTTTCCATGAGGTCGGTGATGATATACACGTCGTCAAACTGCGTGAGTGACGGAGGAGGCAGCAGATCCGTGATCGTGATGACGTTTTCGTGGTCAAAGTGCTGGAGCAGCTTGATTTCACGCAGGATACGCTTGGCATCTACGATATCTTCGAATGCCTTTGAGATTTTTTTCACCGCAGCCTTTTCGCACGTTTCAACATTTTCCGCAGAGCTGTATAAAGTGTAGATTCCACACGCGTGATACCAGAGTGTGCGGAATAAGAGGATACGATGATCAGATGAATGACGCAATGCCTTGAAATCCATTGTGGCAAACGCGAAATGGCTGTCAGTAATACGCAACGTACATGACAACACCGTATGCGCCATGGCCGATAGGTTTCAGGAATTTGTATTTGAGGTCGATCTCGAACGTAGTGCCGGAAACGGCGATAGTGTGCGTTCCTGGACGCGCAATAGGAAGTTCCGTGGGAGTTGGGGGCATTGCCGCCACGGCTGCCCCCGTGTTCGTTGGAGACTCTAAAGGAGGCGAGGGCAGTGATGCTAAGGCTGCACTAACGGACGCATCCATTGAGGACGTAGTGGTGGACCCGCGCATGCTCTGTGGGTCCGTGAAGTCGGGGTTCATCGCCCCCTCTGCGTATGGGTCGACACTGGCCATGGTCGTCGTAACGATCAAAGAGGTGGAGCTGGGCGGTTGTGCTGATGTAGAGTGATTGAGCGGTTCAACTACCAGATCTTCTGCAAGGATACTGATGAGATGACGAGACAAAGAGAGAACGTTGACTCGCTGGCGATGTTGCGGCTGGCGTGGCTACTGCTTGGAGCCTCGTGCTATGCGAATATGAGCAGGTATGTGTTATGGGCAGCAGACTAGTGGCCGCTTGTGGGCTGCAACTGGCCCAGGACGACGGGACAGGCACCTCTTGGCAAGGATCCAAGGTGCTCCAAAATGCTATCAAACACCAATAGGAATACAACCCAGGCACCACCAATGCAGAGCCTTCCTTACGGTTGGGTGCCGTTTCGCCTTCGCACCAGTTTCAGCACCAGGTCGGTTATTTTCCTCTACCTATGCAGGTGATCAATGCAGCACAATGCTGCTGCGGGTCGCCCCCTACCAACAGCACTCTACGAGCTGTCGCATGAAGCTCATGCCTGGCAGCATCGAGAACTAGTGCACGTGGAAGCCTCAACCACATACCCCAGGTATACAATCCCTTGGTCTATTTTGCCGCAAACCTCATGTCCATACGCTCCAAAAAAACGCAATTCCTGAAAATAGGATAGAAATGGTCAAGCCACACTCAATCGTTTCAACAAGGAGTCCCTGACACACACACGCACATATACACTAGTGGCAGCGGTCATCCAAAACAACACCCCCTCCGCTTGCCCTCCATCGTTCCGCTGTCATCCTACATTCGTTGATCATCAACGGTCACTTCCAGCCACAATATCCATGCAGGTATCCGTTGTCATGGCTTCAACATGTCTCGAATTATGGCCAATTCTTTCGCTGCATGGCACTCACCCCTTTTGGATTGGTCATTAATGCACTCAAGGTTTAACCAGGCGAGGTTTTATCGAAAGGGGGCTGCCAAATAGGATCTCGCTCGATCTTCTCTTCCGTGGAAGACCCGCCCGAATCGAAAGCAAAAGGCAGCCGGTCAAGGAATTGAGCAGTAGCTACTAGCAACAAGCGCGTGGAGCGAGAGAGAGATCGCCAGGGAAGAAGCATGGGGCAGGGCCAGAGCGGACCGCTGCGGCCACCGCGCGATGACGCGCAGAAGAAGAAGGATGAGGCCAAGAAGAAGAAGAAGTTTGAACCACGGGGCGGCGCCATGACGCGCAAGCGGCGCAAGAAGAAGGGCCCATCGGCCGCGGTCAAGATTCCGACTGTGTACCCAACAGCGAAATGCAAGCTGCGCCTGCTGCGTCTGGAGCGCACGAAGGATTACTTGCTCATGGAGCAGGAGTTTATCCAGAACCAGGAGGTGCTCAAGCCCAAGCAGGAGAAGGACGAAGAGGAGCGCTCCAAGGTGGATGACCTGCGCGGCACGCCCATGGGCGTGGGCACGCTGGAGGAGATGATTGATGACAACCACGCCATCGTGTCTTCCTCTGTCGGGCCCGAGTACTACGTGGGTGTCATGTCTTTTGTGAACCAGGATATGCTGGAAGCGGGCTGCTCGGTGCTCCTGCACAACAAGGTCATGTCAGTCGTGGGCATCCTCTCGGACGATACGGACCCGATGGTCTCGGTCATGAAGGTGGACAAGGCGCCGCTCGAGTCGTACGCCGACATTGGTGGACTGGAATCGCAGATCCAGGAGATCAAGGAGGCTGTGGAGCTGCCGCTCACGCACCCAGAGCTGTACGAGGGCATTGGTATCCGTCCCCCCAAGGGCGTGATCCTCTACGGTGAACCGGGCACGGGCAAGACACTACTGGCCAAGGCCGTGGCCAACCAGACATCGGCCACGTTCCTGCGCGTCGTGGGCTCGGAGCTCATTCAGAAATACCTCGGCGATGGACCCAAGCTCGTGCGTGAAATGTTTCGCGTCGCTGATGACCACGCGCCTTCGATCGTGTTCATTGACGAAATTGATGCTGTGGGCAGCAAGCGATACGATTCCAACAGTGGTGGTACGCGTGAGATTCAGCGAACGATGCTGGAGCTCTTGAACCAGCTGGATGGTTTTGATGAGCGCGGCGATGTGAAGGTGATCATGGCGACGAACGCCATTGAAAGCCTGGATCCGGCATTGATTCGTCCCGGTCGGATTGATCGAAAGGTAATGATGATTACAACAACCAGGGATGAAAACCCATCCAAAGAAGGGAGGGAATGCATTACCTCATATTGACTGATTTGTGATCGTGTGATCGTATATGTGTCTGTTTCTATGGCCAATTCAACAATTTGGTTTGGTAGATTGAGTTCCCGTTGCCCGATGTCAAGACCAAGCGCCGCATTTTCCAGATCCACACGAGCCGCATGAGCCTTGGTGAAGACGTGGACTTGGAAGAGTTTGTCATGTCCAAGGACGAACTCTCCGGTGCCGACATTAAGGCTGTGTGCACAGAGGCCGGGTTGTTAGCGCTCCGTGAACGTCGCATGCGCGTGACGCAGACGGACTTCCGAAAGGCCAAGGAGAAGGCGCTGTACCGCAAGAAGGCCAACATTCCCGAGGGGCTCTACCTTTAGACGAGGTGCTTTATACATCATGGACCAGGCGATGCAGTCTGGTAAAGAAGAACGGATGCCAATGACCGGGGCCTGAGCTCATCGAATCCAAAAGTACCTAGTTTGCTTGTGGTTGTCATGTTTGTCTTCGTTCCTTTGCTTGTCTTGTCTTCCAGCACTGGGCCCATTGCCCGAGCGAGTACCTCCATTCTATATCCCGTTTCCGTTCGCAATCCATATTGTTAGCGTTTCTTGACAGCACCTGTGAGCCGCCGCCACACTTTAATACGGCTAGGCAACGACAACGCGATGCTCATGATCGGACGAGTCGGTAGCGACATCCTTCGACCGCCGACACGTACTGCCTCCTCTCGTTGAAACGAGTCCGCTTTCTTACGGAAAGCGCTGCCAATACTACGACGCCGTCTCTCCGTGAGTGGGTCATGCAGACGGAGATCAAACGCCGACACAAAGTAGAGCAGGTCCTCCTTCTCCTTTTGCAGTGCGGCCTTGCGCGCGGTGCCCGTGGCATCCCCAATCTTGGTCACCGTGACGCTCGGCACGGAGAGTACGGGGTCATTGAACGCATGGCGCCGCCAGTTGTGGATCGCGCGGCTCCATCGCCGCATCTTGTCCATCGTGGGCGCCACGAAGCTGTGCATGTTTTCCTGTGTGCCCGTACGCACAAAGCGCCCAGTGGCGTCATCGCGCATGACCTCGACCGAGTGCACCGTGAATCGATTGGGGCATATCCCTTCGAGCCCATGGACCACGCGAATGCGATGCCGCGTGAGCTGCACGCGCTCCACGAGCGCTAGCCCTCGCTCCCCCATCGCGCTACCGCTACCGCTGTCAACGCCGCCGTAGCATAGGAGTGCGTCATGCTCCAGTACGCAGTACCAGAGCTGCGCGTCGCGATTCGCGCCGAGTCCCAGTAAGTAGCCTTCCATCTCGTCACCAAAAGTATCTGGAAGTACTTCTCGGTGGCGTGATGTCTTCTCTTGTAGCTTGATTTGTCACCAATGCGTTCGCGGTGGCACTGAAACCAGACAGAGATAGAGAAATGCAGACAGACAAGCGGGGGACGAATGAGATTGCTCCTCCGCGCCCGTAGCCGATGGGAGAAGCCGGTGGGAAGGAAGCGTATCAGCTGGTTGCAAGAGGAGCTGCTCAACTGCTACCATGATCGATGGGTCCTGTTTCCATGCAAATCAGTGCGGAGTTAAGTTGCAATATGAGCACAGACCGCAATATGTTGCGCGTGAGTTGCGGAAAAAGAACCGCAGCCCCATAAATGCAACATTATTAGTAACTGACGAGGATGTAGCCATGTCGTGGCGAGGGGTGGAGTGCTTGGCACGAGTGGATACCATCGAAATCTCCATAATCAACTCCTGTAGCGCCTACAACTCCCATGAGGATACCAGTCGCAGCGCAGCACAACAAATGCAAAGCAGACGCTACCGCAGTTCGCAATCGGCAAGATATCATAGTGACATTGAGGTTCGAGCATGGATTCTGCTTTACATTGGTGGATACCGCGGTCGTGCGTAACTCTGTGAAAGCAAAGCCCACCTCGTTAGCTTCATTCTTTTCTTCTCAGGCAAAGCCACAGCAGCCATGGTCTTAAGACGTATCTTACCTTTGGGCGATGATATGGTCCAGCGCGAGCGTCCGTGGATGAGTATCCCTGACCATACCTACCGTCAGCGTTGGAGCTTTGATAGGGGCGGGCATTTGTCGTTGACCCCGGAGGATATCCACCGAACCCTGCATTCGGATATGCAGGGACATCGGTGCTAGGCCCATATACCCAGCTCGACGACCCGCCGTAATATCCTGGGTAAGGTGGTGCTGATGCCGGTGCCGGTACCGGTGCCGGCGCCGCCGAGTACTCCACGATTCGCTCCTTCTTGTTATTGCTGCCATTGTTGTTGTTACCTCCATAGCCCGTCGTTCCATTCTCGTACTGCCGAGTCGTCCAACCATTAGCTGGTTCAGCAGCAGAAGCTGAGCCGTACCCAGTGTATCCCTCCCATTCCAAAATCGTTCCGCCACTCCGCGAGTACGTGGGAGGAAAGTGACTCGGTGGCATCCCATATCCTTGACCACGTGCAGGAGATGTTCGACGGGCCTTCTTGAGCACGCCACCATAGGAATCTGTCTTCATGGGGTTAGGCTGAGACGACTCCGTGTTGATCGGTTGAGCTGCTTTGCCGACGCTGCTGTATAACTCGGCCATTTCTGCATACGTACTAACGGTTCGCTCATGCAAGATCGCCAGAAGTGATTGCGCTGCTAATTGCTTGGCGACTTTCTTCGTCGACGCAACACCCTTGTATGAGAACATAAAAACAAGGATGATGGTGATGTGGAGATGATTCATATAATGTTGTACAAACACAAAAAGGCAGGTGAGAATAGGAATCGCACCTCAGCTGCAGTACTTCCTGCCGTCGTGATCGTCTTGAATAATTTGACGCCATCTTTATCAACTGGAATAGTGTTGTAGTTGACTGAAATGCCTCGATTTCGGTTTTGGTATTCTTGCAGCACTTGTGCAGGTGTTTTGATTGCGAGTTCCATGCACGCCTTTACATTCGCACCGCCACGTCAAAAAAAAACTGGAGAGTCAGTCATATACCAGAGAGTGATAGCAGTTGCGTGACCTACCTGCAGAATTCGCGGATCTTTGATCGGCAGCGTTTTGAACTCTTCTAAACTCTGCAGGAGCAATGTATCCACAAGTCCATCGATAAAATTCTATCCTTCACCCATCTACCAAGCATTATGGAATATTAGTACTTACGACCGACGGGTGCTGCTCGCTACTTGTCTTCTTATCTGCAGGTTTTAGTTGTTGCAACAGTTGAGATGGCTTGCCTACTCGGCCCTCTTGTTTGAGCTCAGCCCAAAAACCTGGAAGACTATCAACATGCACCACGGATAATCAGTCTGTTAGATCCTACACACATCACAGCTACCCACGCGAATTCACAGTCCAGACGTCGAAACACCGTACAGTTCATCTAATACTGCCTCTGCAGCGGCATCCTTTGCGAGGGGCTTGGAAAGACCAAACATCGCCGGGTATGTCTTTTCGAGGATCCGAATGGAACAGGACACAGGCTGCTGCAAGTCTTTAACCACGATATCACACCGTATACCATTCACATTCTTAGCGCACTCGATCGTGAGGAGCATATTGTCAGAATGGCAGCGACCCACCTACCGTCATGCTTGTTAAAATTGTACTGAGGCACCGCTCTCCACGCCGTAGTCACGATATCCTGGAGACATCGACCAACCACCACATCAGCCATTAGACACTATCTCCCACATAATTTACGCGCCCAATTCCGAACCAATTAGTACTCATTCATCTCATTACCCGTAGAAATGCATGCACGGTTCTTCCCTCTGCACTTTGCACCGCGACCCCGTTCACTTCCACGACTGGGACTTCCGTCGCTACCCGACGGCGCGCCTTGATCAAGGGGGCGGCCAGATGAACCCCTGCATTGTCTTCACTCAGTTTACGCTTCCTTGATAGATGCTCCTTTTGTTCAATCGCCTGCTTACCATCAAATGAATATGCACATCTTCCAGTTAGAGTCGTGCGAAACTGAGAGAGTACTCTCACTCACGGATAACGAAACCGAGAATGGACAACGTACTGGTGCTTGTGTGCTGGAAGTCGCTGGCGATGCCGATCGACTCTTGGTAACCTGCTTCCGTCTAAAGATACTGAGCGGTGGCACGTGGCAACGGGCAAGTGCGAGGAAGCCACCCTCGTAGTCCATACTGTCCAGTGAATATGGTCGGGTCCACGACACGAGCTGGTCCGTTTCATGCACATAGCACGGCAGCCCCGAATCATGCATGATGCGCTGCCACCCAGCGGGCAGCACTTCTTGTTCAGGTTCCGCAGATAATTGTGATGGTATGCTCTCGGACGTATCGCGGTTGGACGGCGCGTGTATGGTGGTTGATATTTGTGCCCGAGCCATGCCTCGCGACACGAGCGCTTCCGCGGCCGAACTGAGATGCATGAGTCCATGCTGCTGCGCAGGTCTGTCGTTATGGCTAGTAGAGCTACCGTGTGGGCGCTCGCATTCTGTTTTATCACCTCGTAGCGCCTCCATGTCGCCACCAAGACTGCGCTTCCACCAAAAATGGCCAAACGGTGTCGACACTTTTCCGCGACAAAGACTCGGGCAAGTACTCGGCTGCAAAATTTACAACCAATGGGATGCGTACTTGGAATGATTTTATCCAATAGATGGATATATACATTCAAAAACATGCACAGCGAATTTTAGGATCAACCGATGATGACCCACTGGAATGGTTACGCGGATAGCATGAACAAAACAGGAAGCACGATCCTGGTGTGTATGATCAGACACAGGAAGATCCAAGGATACTCCTTGTAAGGGAAGCAGTTCCAAACCAGATTTCTTATTAACCGACGCAAATTGAGAGGCAAAAGAGAGTGCAAGCGCAGAATGCACACAAACTATAAAGATAACTAGTGTACTATACCCAGGCATTTCGACGCAAGTCGCGAAAACAAATGCCCGACGACACACAAACACACAAGACATATAGAGAACGAAGACGCACCATCTTACGTAGAGCTTCCGCTATCTCCATCTTGAGCCAGACGACTTGAAAGATGAGGATCGAGACAGCACTGACGAATGAGAACGTGGAGCTTGTGTACGGGGAGGCTCCTTTTCTTTTCGGGGAGTCGAAGAAAGTGACCGAGGAGCCTGGGGGACCACAGTTTCCTTCGGCTTACGAAGTGCAGAGGAATGTGATACCGACAGTTGCTGCTGCTGATGTGGTTGCTGATGCTGCCAAGGAACGATGCTCTCTTTTTCATGTTGAAGCCGCGTAATCTCCTCTTCCAGTTTTTTGTTGTGGGCCCACATCTTCTTGATCAATCGCGTGCGTTCCGCATCCGATTCTTCTTCACTGGCGTTGCTAACTTCTGATAGTTCGTCATCATGTACAGCAAAGCCATTGCCCGAGTCGCGCTCACCCGCCGAGCCTTCCAAATCGCCTTGCCCTCTAGCCTGCATCTTGGCCAGCTTGGATTGCAAGTCACGCACGGTTTGCGTGAGTTCTACATTTTCTCGCTTCACAGCTTCCAGATACTTGATGCGCTGCTGCGGGTTGTTACTACCGGCCAATTTCATATTCTCTTTCCACGCACGGTCCGCTGATTCAATGGCTTCGTCGCGCTGGACCGTGAGATCGTCAATCTCCACTCGGAACGTCTGCACATACGTCTTGAGCGTCTTGATCGTTTGCCATAGTTCATGAATCTTTTCCTCACAACGCTCATGGGATTCTTCTACCACTTCTTCCGTGCCATCGATCCCGAGTTCGTCGCGGCTGTAATCCTGACTATCCGTGATCTGAGCCGACTCATCCACCAACACCTGCTCGTTCTGTTCCAGAGCGGTATCCACTGGCACCTGCTCGTTCTGTTCCAGATCAGCCTCCTCCTCCTCGAAATTATCCAACGCATCTTGCTCCAAGAGTGCCAATTCGTCATACAGTCGAATGTTTTCATGCTCCAGCGTATCGATCGTCTCGCGAAACTCGGCATTCTCACGTTGCAGATCTTCCAATTGCTCCGTCATCTCATCCATGAGCGCCAGGTACTCCGAGGAAGATGACGCCGTCTCGTCCACATTCTTCTCCACCATCTCCTGGAGGTCTGCATTCTCTCGTTCCAGCATCTCCACCTTGGTCCGCAATTGTTCATTTTCCATCGCAGTGCTGGCATTCACGTCCAAATTGTTGTTGCTAACCGCTTGGCCATTGCTACTAATAGGAGAGCGTCGATGGTGAGCCTCATGGATCGCCGGCAGGGCCCAGCCCTCCAGCAACGATCCCTTGTCGTCGGGCATCGCGATGTGGTTGCCCATGTCGTGCGCTTTCTTGACCGGGGACATCCCGCCAAACGATAACCGCTTGGAGGGCGGGTGCAGATGCTTTCCTTTGAGCATCTGCTTCTCCGGGGTTGACAGTCCCTGCATCATCTTGTGCAGGAAGTAGACGTGCTCGGTCATGGTTTGCAGCTGCGTTCGCAGGCGCTGCATGTCCTCTGTGGAGCCAGGCACGGCCACCGCTGCCGACGCGTCAATACCCGAGACGGTGTGTCGGCGCGGTGCGTGCGTCGCCTGCTCCATCTCGCTGTCGTCGCTGAGATCCGACGTGACGCTCTGGTCACGCTCCTCGCTCACGGTAGAGTCCATCTCGGGGTGATCCTGTTGACGCAGCGCCTCCCGCTTCCGCGCGACCGCCCTCTTAAGAGCATCCTGCGACCCAACCGGAGGGGCGCCCCCGCGAATCACGCGACCCGCCGCCTTGGTGGGCACCACCATCACCGTCACTGGCAATACAATACAATGGGGATGAAGAGGCCACTCTGCTTGGTTGTGTCGTGCACAGCAGTCGCGTGAAGCGGCAATGGCCGTGATCTCGTTGTAATACCCAGCGCTAGTGCTCGCAAGTACTCCAATACCCAGTGCGAATGGAATCGAATGGAATCGCGTTTCCAGGGCTTCGCTGATTGGCGGCGACTCGTGTCGTTCGAGGGCTGGACTTTGGACTTGGAGTTTTTTGGAAGGGGGGGGGGGCAGCAGGGACGGATGACGGTGTTGGATGGAGTTTTTTACGGGGAGAGCCTCAAATGAGGTATGGGGTTAGCAATTTCTTGTTGGCAAAAATTAATTTCAGCCAATGAAGAGGAGCCATTGGGATGTGTTGGGCCACGAATTGTGGGCGTTAGCCATCCTAAGCGACCTTGTTCAAATATTCAAAATAGAACCAGATTTAGTAGGCAAAGCAGCTGAAGGCCTATTTCCAGAGGGGCCACAAACGATCCAATTGAATGCAGATCTTATTGACAGTGACTGAGATGGTGTTGAAGAAACGGGCTCTCTAACCCCGAGGTTTACTTATACGACTCAATGGTGGCGTAGTACTACCAGACGTGAACTTAAACGAAACATCCGTTTGCCCGCCCTGATCTTGATAGGACACATATCGACACCCACGCATGGACAGAAGCACATCCGCTGGATCGCACACGACACAGACGAATGCTCTGCCCACCGCGTCGTCTTCTCCACCAGCTATTGCCACGGTTTCATGATGCACAGCACCCGGTCTGAACTTGAAGCCAGCCACGGGCGCGAGTTCAGCACATGAACCATTTTCGTGTGGTCCTCCACTACCTGCTTGTGTACCCTTACGCCGTCCGCATTAACACGATGCGCTGCATCTTATCCGTTCAGCTACTGCATAACCTCCCGAAAATGGATGCTAGCTTCGGGATTTAAGTACATCCGTAAGGACGTGATTGGCATGCGCATGCGACATCGCTGGTGACTCGGTCCCACGTCAAGGAGTCATGATCGGCTTCTGTATAATCGCACGGGTGTGTGAAGTGAGCACATCTGTATATCTGTGCGAATGCATGAGGCGCTACGTTAGCTGCGACATCCATACGTTGCTGTGCTCAGTTGCGTGGTGAAGATATCTGTCCCTTGGGGGCATTCATCTTGGTTAGCAGCACCTAGCGTTCCTGACTTGCCAAGCTGAAGCGTCATTTATAATTCTGCACCCGATGTTCTTTCGCGCGCTGGTCACCAGCAACACGACTTCAGGTGTGACCGAGAAACCTACGCTCACGCTGTATCCCACCTCACGGGTACAGTTCCTGCACTGGTTGTACCTCGCCGGGTATAGCCTACTCTTCCTCCTGTGTGCCTCGCTCATCATCTACTTGCGGTGCAAGAGGTGTGCAGCCTTTCGCGGGGATGGAGATGCTGCGCGCAAGATCCTGCTACCATCGTTGGAACCTTTGTTGTGGATTCTGGCCGGTACAACAGGTGCCTACACACTTTTCTTTGCCACGATCTTTGCCATCAAGGTTGAATTCAACACGCTACCGGCAGTCATGTCGGAGGTCTACTATGCCGGGCGACAGTTTGTATTATTGCTCGTCCTGGTGTTTATGCTACAAAAATCCATCACGGTGCGTGCGTTGCAGCGCACAGTGGTGATCTCCTTTGTGTGCGCATCCTACACGACCGTGGTGTATCTGTTCATGAGCTGGTATGGCGATCCCAGCGACCGAGCCTGGGTGCGAACGCTGTCGCGCGGATGCCTCGTTCCCTTCTACCTCTACGTGTTTATCTGGCCACCCCAACGCGCCAGTCAGCGAGCGATCCGGGAGTATTGCGCGTTCACGTTTGTGTACTACGCGCTGCTGTTCGCGAGCACGGAGATATACAATCGGGACCAACTCACACAATCATTTGCGATCCTGCTCGTCATGTTATTGTGGGTGGGGGGTTGTCCCTTGGTGGTGTGGAAGGTATTGCGGGCAGATACGGAATATTGGCGGGGCATGAGTTGCCGCGCGTGCTTTCTTCAGAGCCTCTTCCGTCAACGACGCGACATTATCGACGAGCACGTATCGTCACAGGGATTGCATGTGTTGATCGAGATGCACCAGTCTTTCCTCATCGACTTTGCGTATCTCGATATCAAGCGGCGAATTGGCGTTGGGGGTAGTGCCATTGTATTCAATGGACTCTTGCGCTCCAAGACACCCGTCGCAGTCAAAGTATACGTCCCCAAACGCTTTGACGAAGATGCGATCGCTGCCTTTTCACACGAGGCCGCGCTATGCGGATCTCTGAATCACCCGAATATCGTCAAGTTCTACGGACTATGCATCTCGCCACCCACGATCTGCATCGTGTCGGAACTCTGCCTCGGCACGTTGGAGGACATTATGTGCGCAAACGCACTCGACGAGCAGAACCCGCGGCGTGAAAACTTACTAGTCAAGTTGGCGTACATGCTGGATGCCGCACGGGCTGTGGCCTACCTACACAGCTTTTCGCCCAAGTTTCTGCATCGAGATATCAAGCCTGGGAATTTTCTATTGGACATGGAGGGCAATGTCAAGCTCACTGATTTCGGAGAATCACGCGCTCTTCCTCGCGATCACGTGCCAGCGAATACGGAAGTGAACCCGGCCGCCGTGGCACCGAATAGTCCGTCAGCGTCGGGTGTTTCGGTGAGTAGCACCACATCAACGATGAGTGTCTGTGGCACCGTGAACTACATGGCCCCCGAGGTCATCAATGGGCGGGCGGGTCGCGCCGAGTACGGGGATGCGGTCGACATCTACTCACTAGCCATCACCATGTGGGATATCCTCTACCCCGGTGCGGAGAAATTCCCCACCGTTGCGAACAATCACATGAAAATCTTCGAGCTTGTGGTAGACGGCAAGCGCCCCTCGTTTCATGGCAATACTCTTCCGGCCTTGCGTGAATTGATTGAAAATGCGTGGCAGGCGGACGCGAGACTGCGGCCATCGGCGCAGGAGGTGGTGTCCAGCTTGGAAGGCATCCAAGAGGATCTTCACTTAAGGTTTGCACTCGAGCTTCATTCGGCCATGCTCACCCCTGAGATGATGCACATTCCTGCTGCACCAATTGAACGATGTTTCACGGGAGCCCAAGCACAGGCACTGCTGCTAAGGGCTGGATACGCCGCGACTACGGGGGAAAGCCTTCGGTTGGGAAACGCTCTGATGGATGCCGGCTTGTTACACCACGTGAATCACTCTCGTGGCTTTGAAAACTCCGAGGCTATCTACTACTTTGACGATGAAAGCATCCAGTTGAGCGAACCGATTCACCCACTTGACTTGGCTATTGGTGCCGTCAACAGTGGATACGTGCAACGAGCACGTGGCGAAGATGGTGACGGATCTGCGACAGCGTCCAGGTCACGTCGGTCCCGCAGTATTGTCGGATCGTTTGATTCAGGGTATGGGAGTTACTTTAGCAGCTCACAGTCCAATCGGTCCCTGCTCGGAGCTCCTGGCGATTGCGACTGCCGCCGGCTGGGACAAAGATTAAGTCCGACACGGAAATCCTCACGAAAGCTCTTCCGAAGGAGAAACGCTACCAGCAGTATCTTGCCGGCGGCATCAAGTCAGTCGCTTACAACAAGGCTTCTTGATGACGACGAAATCCATGATGCCATATGGAACGAATTCGACTCAAGCGAATTTATTGACGTTGTGACTCGGTGATGATGGTTTAAGCAATATGCATTGGAAAGTGATCGCATGCATACATGATATTGTCGAGGAATGGGCAAACCAAGCGATATGCAAAATGACTGCTGTGCAAAACCCTTAAGAGCAATCGAGAACAGAATGTCGTCGATCGTAATGTGGGTGCATACGAGACTAGTCTATGCGTGCGTTGTCTTTCCAGGAAGACCGTACAGCTCCTGGTAGTATGATTTGTTTTTGAGCCGTACACGTATCGCACCACCCAACATGTAAGTGGCTAGACACTAACCGAAACAAAGCAATGCATGGTGGAAGTTGTGTATTAACCGATTGTGTTGCGTCTTGTAGATGGATATATTTCACGCACTGTTGGGGTCTGAAGGGGATACATTAGACGAATTATCCTAAGGTTTCTTACATAGTCTAGCTATGCTGCGCCCCGGTATGTCACGTACTACTGTACATACAATGTCGATAGCATCGCATATGGTGATTTGCATCATCCGCTATTAATCCATGACTTAGCGGATCAAACGGTTATCAAGTAGCATGCTCAGGAAGGGCAAGCAGGGACCTTGAATCTACAAGGTAAAGGTTGGTGGAAAGTCTTAGTGGAAGCGATGCTGCTGCTGGTGACAAATACGGCAACGCATGTCATAGGAGGGTGAGACGAGAGTATATGAATTCGAACAGCACGGCGCAACAAAATCCTGGTTACTGGACACCACACAATCGACCTCACACGAATACCACCAGGTAAGAGAGGGAGCCTACTGGCACAATTGAACCCACCTGATATCTTCCGTCGATGCGATGCCAAGTGAATTGACGTTTACCATGCATTCAAGCAATATGCAGTGGCTTCTTACCGACCGCATTTGTGTGATGCCAGTTGCGCGTCGTGTCTTTGATCGCTACTTCAAATTTTTGTTGTCATTGTTATTTTCGCTCCATTCGGTCGCTTCAAGGTGACCACGCACATCAGTTCCTGACACTTGAGATCCCAACTGACCATCCCGCTGACCAGCGCAGCACGACGAATGTTCCGTGATAGCACCCACATCTAGACAGACTTCGAGACACCTATCAACGGTGGTGCTTGCTCCTTGTTCATGCGTTTGATTCACACTCCATCACATCACACATGGAGCACATTCTGACCCTTACTCTGTCGCGCGGTCCTAGGCCTTGCAGTACTATTACTATGGATCAGTTTGTATCCATGACGACTCGAGCAGATTTTGTTGCAGACCGAGTCTGGTCAGGATATAGAAGAAAAAAAAAGCGGAAAAAAATCCAGAAGTCGGATCGTTCTTGGCGTCTGCCGCGGGTCGATCGTAAAAACCACCGCACCAACCGACAAACTAATGGTGGTGAAGGGGCCGCCAATGACCAGCACCTCTCTATATGCTGTATGCTGGGAGTGCCCCCCAAACACAAGCAGCATTGGGTTTTGCTCCTTCGAATGGCGACTGCAAATTCTATTGACTGGGTGGTGGTGCGCCACAGGATCCTTGGAATTTTTGCGTCCGAGTGGTTTTGATTTTGCTTGCCCACTTCTTGATTTGCTTGGAAACCCACAGACGCCGCATCGATCATCTTCTTGTCCACCAACTGCGTTGTCTCTCAGCATGATGCTCGCCGCAAATGCGACAGCGTCACCGTCCACCGCCGGAGATGCCACCACCATCAACGGTCCCTACATGTTTTCCAAATTTGATTACCTTCAAGTGTTCTTGACCGCCAGTGCCGCACTGCTGTGTATCTTATCCGCGTCGATGGTGGCGTACTCGCGTTACAATCGCCGCCTCACCCTTCAGGGCCACGCAACGGCCGCCAGCTTCATCCTGCTACCCTCTTTCGAGCCCGTGCTCTGGCTCGTGGGTGCAGTTGGTGGTGCGTTTGCTGTCTTTTATGGCACAGCGTTTGCTGTGGACTTCTACCCGACGCGGTACCCTCCGGTCCTGCTCGAGATCTTTTACAGCGGCCGTCAGTTTACGCTCCTCCTGGTCGTGGTGTTCATTCTGCAGGCGCCCGAGACGGCTCACGCTCTGCGCCGCGCCGTGCTGACCACTCTTGTGCTGGCCACGTACACAGTCCCCATTGCATGGTACATGGTGGCATACGGTGACATGGACGACATGCATGCAGTCAACACGGCAGCACGCGCACTCCTACCACTAGTCTTTGTGTATGCAGCTATTCGCGCGCCAGCTTGTGCCGGCACCGGCCCCATGCGCGAGTACTGCGCGTTCGTCCTGGTCTACTACGCGCTGCATTTCGCCAACGGCGAGATGTTTCAATCCGGACAACACGATGTCGCGTTCACGCTGTCATTTGTCACGCTCATGTGGGGCTCGCTGGCACCACTGCTGCACTTCCGCCTTCTTCGTGCCGAGTCTGTGCACTGGCGAGCCATGGGCCAGCGTGCCTGCGAGTTGCAGAGCCATTTCCGATTACACCACGGACTACCCGACAAGCACACCTCCTCGATGGGCATGCACACCGTCACGCAGATGCGTCGCTCACTCATCATCGACTTTGCGCTCCTGGAGCGCCAGCATCCGATCGCCATCGGCACCAACAGTGTCATATTCCGTGGCCTGCTCGGTGCTGAGCTTGCTGTCGCGATCAAGACGTATTCGCTGGCGCAGTACGACGAAGACACGGTGGCTGAGTTTGCTCATGTCGCCGCCGTCTGCGGTGCCCTACGGCACCCCAACGTGGTTCAGTTCCATGGGATGTGTATCTCTCCACCGACGGCTAGCCTCGTGACCGAGTTATGCCACGCCACACTGCGTGAGACGCTGGCCACCAGCGGCCACCGAAACGATGAACTACAGGCGCGAGCCAAGTGCCTGCTTGACGTAGCCCACATGCTGGACGTGGCCCGCGCGGTGGCGTACTTGCACAGCTTCTTGCCTCCCTACCCGCACCGAGATATCCACCCGGACAATTTCCTGATGGATCTGGACGGTAACGTCAAGCTCATGCACTTCACGGGACCGGTTATCGAACCGCAGGCTGACCACGCCGACTCAACCGAGATGACCCCTCTTGAGGACAGGTACAGTGGTGTGCAAACGCCACGAGCCTTCAGTGTGGATTTTCGCCCTTCTAATGCCGTCAATCGGGCGAATGGCCCCGGATACAAGGCCAAACCGGTTCGCGAAACGATCGAGTACGTGGCACCGGAATACCTCAGCGGTGAACGCATGGAACGTGCAGGGCAAAGCGAGGCAGCAGATGTGTATTCCCTGGCGATCACGTTATGGGATATCCTCCACCCGGGCCATGTCAAAGCTTCCATACAGATGGCAGATGAACCGAGTTTCTTTGACAACGTGACCAATGGCGACCGTCCCACGCTGGCGGAATGGGTGCATCCCGGATTGCGTGCATTGATCGAGAAGGCGTGGCAAACGGATGCAGCTCAGCGACCCTCGGCAATGGAGATTGTTCACAGACTGGAAAGCGTTCAGGTGGAGCTGCATATGGCCTTCGCGGAAGAGCTGGACGCATTGTCCGTGCGAACGACTACCACAAATGGTTCCAAAGACTGCTTGACGGGGGCCGAGGTGATTGCGCTATTGGTTGATCGGGAGCGTGTCTCGTCAGTGGCGGAGGCGGTTCGATTGGGGAACGCGCTGATGGATACGGGTCTGCTTCACCATGTCCAGCATGCGCGTGGCTTTGAAGATTCGACTGCCATCTACTACTTTGATGATGACAGTGCGTTGCCACGCATGTCGAGCCACAAGGTTCACAAATCTGCATTTAAAGACCGTGACGATGGTGATGACGCGAGTGTTGCCAGCAAGACCGCCAGCGAGGTGGTGCCAAGAGCTCATTCACTGTATATGAATCGGGTGAGCTCCCAGCTATCTCTGCATCGCCTGTTGGATGGGTGCGCATGCCGTCAACTTGGGCAGCGTTGGATTCAGCCCGTCTCAGCGTCGAGGGGGGCATCTCAATGGAAGAAATCCATGACCGGGATTGGAACTGATGAGGCTGCTAGAAAGACACTGACAGCGAGTCTGTTAGGCAGTGAAACCCAGGATGCAATTGTGGACTTCGATAATGCGCACGTCGCGCTCGACATCAAGGCAGGGAACTAGAAGAAGGAAGAAACCGCAATAAGATAGATGGAAGTATAAGTGTGCGTTGCCTGACTACAGGCACTGAAAAAGATGGTCAGGGCGTTGTTTCATTCTTACTTTTCACAACCACCACTGCCAATCTCATGCAAAAAAATGAAAATGATGCATCATGTCGGGTGAGTTGCTTAAGTCTTAGACGTCTGACTCGGTTACAGCTCATGCCGCCAGATTCACAGCATTCACGCTGCCACTTCTTGTCATTGCATCTTGGCCATTTGCGGATCCTGGACCGTTGCCATGGATAAACTTCAAGTTGACTTCCGCCATGTAGAAGACCGTCTATTAATTAGAAAATTTCTGTACACTGCGCTTCATTTTGAGCACCATGCTTTTTGTCGAAAGAAAGCAATAGTAGATCACCATCGTTAGCATATTGAAGCGACCATGGTAGGTAGCGCGCGCGTTGGCATGTCCTTCGCCTCACCGTCTTCGCGTCGATAACGTGTGCGATCTCCACAGCAGATAGGCGTGGTGACTGACGTTTCTATTTAATGCCGTGCTTGAATGTGCGGGGTGGGACGCAGCATTTCCGATTCTGTGGAGGCCAGGAACCACCCGAGTGGGTGGTGGCGGAAATCCCATTGCTTAGCAAATTGGTATGTGGCTAAAGGCCGCTCCACAAATGCGATTCGGAAGATTGTGTTAATAATTGGAGCTGTTGTATCGTACATACTCTG